>CANYCX012277975.1:0-14558 GCA_948193385.1 Breynia disticha f. nivosa | reverse complement strand
TATATATATATATATATATATATATATATATTTATATATTGTGAATTGAATTTTAAAGCAATATTGATATATGTTACTATAGGATGATAGAGCAGGAGAGCTGGAAAGGACACGAGTACTCGCCGGTCTGAGTATTTTAGCTGACAGGTGAGTAGTCTAATTCATTTAAACTATGAATTAATATGTGAATTGAATTACTTGATTATGTTTGATGATTGATAGTAAATACAAATCGTTTAATAGACTATAAAAATGATATATAGATATATGAGAATGAATTGCATACAAGTATATACAAAAAGGAAATGCAAACGGGTGAGTTACAGTGTTTTACAGGTATATGATGATATGATGCAATATGATCAGATATGATTGATATAATTGATATATGAAATAAGATATGGTATTGGTGAGGTTATATGGTATGATATGACAGGAGATGATATATGATATGGTACTGGTAATGCGATATGATATGGTACTTGATATAGTACATGATATGGTATGATATTGGTGATGATTGGATTGGTGATTTATGATCGATCACGGAGAGAAAGTGAAGAGGAAGATTATACAGTATATAATTACAGTTGTTTCTATTTTATGGATTAATGATGGATTTATTATACAATGCTCTTGATATATGGTATTTGTTTAATATGATAATATCACAGATGAAAGTTTTATTAAATTACTAACTATTTATTGAGTCTGCAACTCATACAACTGCGATTTTTGAGCTCAAGATCTGATAGTGAGCAGGGTTAGCTTTCCAGATTATTCAGGTAGGTCAGCTGCTACTCCTGTAGTTTCTCTATCTTCACAGACACCAGATAGGAGCTGTTGTACTAGACATCTACATATTGTGTGCATTTTGGATGTGATCTATATAGTTATGTTTGATGTTAGGTTGTTGAGATGATTCTTGATATGTGGTTAACTTTCGGTTGATACACACACACACACACACACACACACACACACACACACATATATATATATATATATATAAGTTCTAATGTTGCTTGCTGAAATGGTACAAGTTGCAGAGTAAAGATAATGTTATATGTATGTGAGGAGTGATATTTCTTATAATGATTGATATAACTGATATAGTATGAGAAATGTATAAGTATAAAAGGAAATGGACAGGTTGATTTCAGGTTGTAGTAAGTCAACACGGGTTGTGTTAAATGGCACGTTGGCCGTGTTGAATGAACACAAGTCTGCTGAATTAACACTAGATCGTACCCATGGGAGTGTTGATCAACACGAGTCGTGCTCATATGAATTGTTGGCAACACTAGCCATGCTATTATACAATTTTATCTGTGCTGCTCAATTAAGTTTTCCATTTTACTGTTCAATTAACTAATGATATTTACTAACAGATAAGATTGAGAATATTAAAGGATAAAAGAAAAAGTTTTTGAATATATTTATTTCAATTCATTAATGATTTATTTAATTATATGATTAAGAACGTAATAAGTATATGATGTTTTAGAGCTGACCAATAGAGGTATGCTTTTATTCATGAGATGATAAAATCAATGGATCTGTGCAATGAAATTATGGGGGAAGGAAAAGATAAGTTAACTTTCATGGATAAGAGAAAAATGTCCTTGACTAGTGCCCGAATGAATGAGAAGTTGAATTGAATGCTGATGTATATGAGACTAGACAAATAATTGATCATATTAATGAAAGTATAGTGGAAGTACTTCATAAATTGTGTATAATGAAGGCACAAGTGTTGTGACACTCAAATTTTTAAAGTTCATTTTCGAGTAAACAATAATTTTGGCAATATTTTTTTTGATCCAATAAATAATATACATGAACCTATGACTTTCTAAAAGTATCATACAATGAATAGAATAACTTTTGCAACTATAAGAAATGAAATTCTTAGGAAAACCCTAAACAAACAACCATGTTTATTTTAAAATGTGCTCCTGTGACACCCGAATTCAATCACCATCATATGTTCATATCTTGTTTCTTGTAAGATGATAATCAAAGTCGGACATCATATTGTTTTAATATAATAAAATAGACGCACATTTATAAAATGGAAAGATAAATACATTCATTAAGAAAATATATCTTTACAATGTTTCGAGAAGGACAGTTTGCAAAATATACCAAGGTACAAAAAAAATGTTTGGTTACAGGAGAAAAGAAATCGATGAGATCTCATTTCGCTTATAACCATATGCAAAAAAATACATGCACTATTTTAAAATACACAAGTCTTCGTACACAGCTCATCTTGGCTCCTCGAACTTTGCAGTCTGAGTCAGAAATAAGCAGTCTTAATCCTTCTCGTAGCAAAATGGATCCCCCCCTCAAGTTCTTGCCTACACAGCAGGCATAAAACGCAGTGAGTCTTAACACTCAGGAAGCAACACTTACCAAATAGACAACATTCCATTTTCACATACTAAAATATATATACTCAACTTATGAAAACACCACATTATAACAATTTCACATCATCAAACTATCACATGGCAAGCAAAACTTAAAATGGTAATCCATTCAATGAAAAACCATACACAACCATTTCCAAAATTCAGGAACTCAGCGATCCACACGTGGTCAGTCTGAACTACGCGCGGTGGTGGCCGAGTACGTGTTGTCGCTTCCAACACGCGTAATCGATGTACAAATAATCTCGTGGTCGTCATAAAAATTCAACAAAACATACCATTCAATTCTAACCTTTTCCCTAACATTATTTAACATTCCAAATCATATTTTCAATCAACACAATCACGAAACTACACATATAATCAGTTCACTCAATCTATGATCATTTATCATGAACCATCTATCAACCTTAGCAAATTGATTCCATTTTCAAACATAATTCTCATAAGAATTTTAGGTATGGTCACAAACACACACACATGCATGTTTCCTTTCACACACACAACAACGATCATAGATCCACTCTCAATCATATTCCCTTAATCACCTAAATAATAGTATGTACATTTATACCACAATACAACAACATCAAAATCACCATTCGATATTCAAAATGTGACATTCAATTATGTGATCACATTGAATTCGACTCAATGATTATGAATGTAAGACCTCTAATGCATTACAATGAAACATGTATGATTTAGACTCTATTCTCAACTACGCCCTTACTTGGCCATTTCTTTTTGACGTTTGCAAACGGGCCTCGTCGGCCAGGAGTATGTGGTTATAATTAATATGGACCATAGATTTTTACGCCCTTACTTGGCCTGTATAACTCCCTTAATTGGCTTGGCACGCTCAAACATTAAAAGTGAACTGAGTTTTTCACTGTGCCGCGGTAACGTATATGTTATATACTACCACAATTACGCTCCCAAGAGCCATAACCACTCCCTCAATCTTTTGCTCACTGAGAGCTATCATTAAAGTCAACTCACATGCATGAATGTCATGACAATGCTCTTATGACCAAAGCATGCATCAACATTATTCCCAAATCATGCCATCTCCCACATGAATTCACAAAATCATTAATATAACCAATAACATGAGAATACACTCATTCTTCCACAAAGGACAAGTCAACTAGCAACACATATCCCAAATCCATGCAAGCCACACAATCATTAAACCTAACTGTCACGTTAGGTATATCATCAACAATCATTTTCGAAACATGCACTAACAACACATTATGCACTTCCCACAACAATTACATAAGAACATACACACTCATCATATGACATACCAATCAAATTAAGCACAATTATTTCAACATTTCCACAACACAAAGTACACAACCAAGGAATATTGCATTCATGTTGCTTACCTAACAAGAAACTCCTAACGCTCTGGTCGGGGAGCTCAATCTCCAGAATTTTGACCTCCTATTACACAAGTTATATCTTTACATTAATTACATACACATAGCATTATGTAATGACGATAATTAACTAAGTTTATGTGTCTACACTTTTATTTACCCCCATTTCACTTCTTTTTGCTCTCTCTTATCAATGACTTCCAACTACCCTAACCTATTTTCTTCCCCTTTTCTTTCCACCAACCACCATTAATACACATTTGTTTACGTATGTTACACATTTTGTTAATTAACATTTCATGTAATATTTCCTCCAAAAACCCTAAACATTTCCTTTCCTTATTACAATCTCTCTCCTCAATTAACACCCAATCAAATTAACGGTTAAAGTAACCTTAATAAGGTCCAAAGATTCTTACCTAAACAACTGAACTTGGAATTGAACCTTTGGTTAAGAAACCCAAACCCGTCACTATTCACCAACGGTTTCCAAACCTCGATTTCGGACACCCTAGACACATTTTAGCACCGAAAATGGTTACTAACGAATAGTAAACAGGTTAAGCTTTCCAATGAGCCATTATTTGCTCAAATCAGAGCTTAAACGAAAGGAATTTAAGGCCAAAATCTAGCGTTAAGTTTCAAAAACGGGATTCAATATACCATCGAAGAAATTCTTACCGAAATTCAGTCCTCGATCGATCTCACAACTACCAAATGGTAGGATCTCCCCTAAGGAAATGTTTTCTAGGGTTTTTCGGCTTTGGATCGTTGGTAAGGATGAGGGAGAACATTTTTATCAAGTGTAGAGACAGAGAGAGGAACAATGGTGTATATATAAGGTTTCAATTAGGACAGTTTTACCCTCTGTCACTTATGATTCACCGTTCCCTCGTTTCTGTTTCCCGGTAAACCTAACAACTCCCGATTTTTATTTTTCACCTATTCTTACCCCTTTCACTAATTTATTATTTAAATTAATTTGTGAAAAATTTATGTACGTTTGTATATATACTTAATTAAAATCTGCTAAATATCAACATTTTTAGGACGTTGCAGCTCCTCCAACCTCGCTTTGGGAAATCCTCCTAAACCTGCACACATATACATAGCAAAACAAAATGGTGAGTATAAATAATACTCAGTAAGTGGATCCTTATAACTATTAAGCTAAATGCGCAGGGGAACCTTTGGCCTACACGACCTAACTTCCACACAAATTTAATTATTTAAACCTAGGAATCGATAAACAAACCATACCAGAACAAACCATTCACAAGTCAATTTTAGCAACCAGAACAGGGGGAACGGCTTAGGGGAACGGCCAGAGTAGTCATTCACTTGATCGTTCTAACTCCTTGTCCAACATTATAAAGAGAACGACCATCCCTTGGCCGTTCACACCTACAGGGACAGAATAGATTGCTCTACAACACTTAAATCCTTTCAAACATTTAAGCACACATTAGGTCATTCTTTTCCAAGAAACACACATTTTATCTCATTATAACCATGCCATTTTCCATTGAATTTCATTCAAACACAATTGTAAGAAAATATTTTGACCATTTTACAAACAATTTACAATAATCATAACCATACCCCATTCATCCATCCTAAAACACATGTTCCTTCACTTATACATTCATACTCCATTAATACACACAAAACACAGCAATTTCCCATTAAACACATAATTAACACCCCTTGTCAAGGTCACGTTAACATTCACAAGAATCAACAAACACGTATAGTCGTTATTCCCATAACTCGTACATATATACAACCATCACCACACTTATGTTCCTTCATATAACTACCAATTCAATTAGCACTCCTTTTATACACATACATCAAACCACTTTATTCATGATCAATTTCAAAACATCATTCCACATCCAATCATAGTAAAACATATAATCATTCACACCTTGAGCATACTAAATTAACATCATATTCGTCAATGCTAATGGTGGATGAATGCATTCATGACAATGGAAATGCAAACATACAATGCATGCCCCGGGGCCTCTAATTATTTATCGTGCACATGAGAGAGTCCACTTTCATAAGTTGGCAAATCCCCTTAATTTTAAGCTTATGCTTGATTGGCAAATCCCCTTATTTTGAGCTTTTGCTTGAATGGCAAATTCCCTTATTTTGAGCTTTCGCTCGATTGGCAAATCCCCTCATTTTGAGCTTTCACTCGATTGGAAAATCCCTTTTCATGATCATACACGCGATGCTCATGACATATCCACATGATATGATTGAATGAAATGCAACACATTTCCAAGTGCCTTAGCACATTTTACCATAATCACAAGTAATGCACAAATCATGTCCTCAACACCACTTTCATTAAAGTTCATTCATGCACTTATAAACATTTCACATTCACTTATGATTCACAACCATTCATAGGCCGCATACGTATGAACATTCAACACTTTCCTCAAAGGAACATATCATTCATACTTGGCATTTCATAACAAACAACCTTAGGCAACTTACATAGCATTCAATTCATAACCAGACATTTATATATAACACCCTACATTATCCAAATCACATTCAAATATGCGAACACATACCCACTCAATTTCCAAACAAATCCACAAACAATCCACATAAACACAATTTCAAGCATTTATCACATAAAATTGACCATTCAAAGACAAGTCTTGGATTTATTAAAAATCCTCCATAATAAATCATAACTATTTCAGCATTGGCTTATCTTAGTCAATTTCATTTACATACTAAATCAAAGTTCCATAATTTCATACCATTCAATTTCCCAAAATTATACCATAGTTAGTGTAGAACACTTACCTCAACTCCGTGAAATCAGCAATAAACACAACTTGAATCCAAGCTCCATAATTAACGTCCTATCACATAGATTCCATATGATTCATTAACTTAACATTCCAATATATATATATTTACCAAATTACACTTAATTGCCTAGACCCTTCTTAACCCAAAATCTTTAAATTCACAATAATTAATTAGATGCTTTTTCCTTAATACGCTTCCAAATTTCTTATTCCCTCATTCCATTTTGTATTTCTCTTTTATCAATTTTACCTATGTATATCATATATGTTATCCCTAACTCGATTTTTTAATGAATTGCGTTCATGTGAATTAAGCTAATAAAATCACAATTAACGTTGTACTATATATTAAATTTAAAACCCATTTCAAAAATTAATAACAATGTTATTAATTAAATCTCATGGTAGCAAAACAAAATTTAGATTAATTTTAACGATTTAAATTCCATTATGACCATTCTCCTAGAAAAACAACTTAGATAGCCAACTCTTAATTTTACAATATTCCCCAAACATTAACTTCTCAAATCACGACATTTTACTGCCCTTCCAACCAATCTTAATTAAATCAACATTTCAAATCTTACAGCACATGCCCAACAATTCCCACATTAGGGTAAGTAAAATATTATTGTAATTTCAACAAAATACCAATTTCTAAAAACCCCCACCTATTCATAATGACACCTCGACATCGTGTCCTCCTCCAATCACACCGACCGCCCCTTTTTCGGTCCTCATATCCACAAAAATCTGCAATTCCAACTAACTCAATACAACACATTACATTTAAATCTCAATGCGACTAAAGTTAGAGTTTTTCCTCATAAGACCCACCTTTTATCATTAAGTTTCTGTTTTGTGAAAAGGGAAGAGGGGGTACCGGCTAGATGAGGCTCGGCCGGAGCGAGCAGGTGGCTGCAGTGCGGCTGCCGTGGCTATTTAGAGGAGAGGGAGGCACGGTGGCCAGAGGTGGTTTAGGTTCCGGTGTGCAGCGAGGCTGCTGGAAAGCGTGCGGTGAAAGATGGTGGCCACTGCTGGTGGCGACGCGCGGCTGCAGGGGGAAGAGGAAAAGGAAAAGGCTGTGCGTGGAGGTGGAGGCAGGGGTTTGTGAGAGTAAGGGGGAAGGTGTCGGTTGGAAGTGGAGCATGCCTGAAAGAAGGACGCGTGCGGTGGAGTATGGGCGAGGGAGAGAGGTGTCGGCGAGAGAAGAGCGTCGGTGGTGGTGGTGGTCGGCGATGGTGACGGCGAGCAAGGGAGAGAGAGCCGAGAGGTCGAGCGAGAGAGATATAAGAAGTGGTGGGGGGCGGCTGGTATATGATTTTTGAGGAGGAAGAATAGATTTAGGTTATTTTCGGGGATTTTTAGGGTTAGGGGTATTGTCCAAAATGCTCCTACCCAATTATTTTATTTACTTTATGCTCAATTAACTCTTCTTTTCAATCTTAATATCGTAATTAATTAATAATGAAACTCGTACATTTATTTTTATTTAATAGTTATTTTAATAAATTTAAATTAAACATATACTAAATTTATATAATCCTTATACAACAATATTTTATTTAATTAATTTAATCTACAAAAAATCGTATATTCATTGGTTTAATTTAAATTAAAATATTCTTAATTTAAATAAATCTTCTTACGAAAAAATTTGATTTTTCCCTTCAATATTCTTCATCTAAATTTTAAAATTTAAATTATTAAAATTTTCAGGGCGTTACACAGAGTTTGTTAACTCTGATTGTCATAATCTGTTCACACAAAAGGGTATCATACATTAGAGAACCTGTTCTTATTCCCCACAACAAAATGGAAGAGTGGAGCGAAAGCATAGACAGTTGTTAAACGTGGCAAAAGCTTTATTATATCAGTCTGGATTAAGTACACAATATTGGGGAGAGAGTATCTTGATGGCAACACACATTATAAACTGTTTACCAACAAAAACCTTGCATTGGAAGAGTCCATATGAGTGTTTGTATAAGAAGCCACCAGATTACACGAACATTAATGTGTTTGAATTTTTGGTTTATGCAAGCAATGTATTGCCCCATAGAAGTAAGTTTGATGATCGAGCAACAAAATGCATTTTCTTGGGTTACAGATCAGGAACAAAAGGATATAAGCTGTATCATATGGTAGAAAAGAAGATTATGATAGCAAGGGATGTTGTCTTTCATGAACATATATTTCCTAACCTGCTAGAAACGCCTAATCATTGTCCATTGCCTTTACCTATACCAGACTTCAATCAACACACAGACACATTACAACCAACTATAGTCCCAAAAGCACAATATCACTCTATACCTGCAACCACACCGATTCCCAATCCTCTAGAAAATTCAACCTCAACTGGACAACACCAACCAGATGCTAATAATCATATGTCTCCCTGGGATGTTTCTGATAATTCACATATTAGCACCTCTATTGGAGCACCAGAACCAATAAGACGAAGCGCTAGACCTTATAGACCACCACAATGTTTACAATATTATATATCTTGTATCGTTGAAAGACCATCACATACAACAGAATCACCCATAAAACATACCTTCCCATTAGAACCCATAAAACATACTTCTCAACATCTTATTCCCTCACTTTACACTATAGCAACATCATCTTTATCATTGCATCATATTAACTTGTTGTCTACTGTTTCTATTATTAAGGAACCTAGATCATATAATGATGCTAAACTTGATTCTCGATGGGTAGAATCTATGAATGTAGAATTGCATGCACTCGAGCAGAATCATACTTGGGATATAATTGACTTACCTCATGGTAAGTCACCTATTAGATGTGCATGGAAGTTCAAGATCAAGCATAATGCAGATGGTACAATTAATAAAATGAAATCTCGCTTAGTAGCGAGGGGTTAGACTATCAAGAAGTTTTCTCACCTGTGGCCAAGTGGGTCACTATTAGGGTGCTTTTCCATTTAGCTACTGTCAATTCATGGCCAATACACCAAATCGACATCAACAACACATTTCTTCATGGCTACTTTAAGGAAGAAATCTACATGTGACCACCACTCGGATACACTAAAGGAAAAGAAGGATAAGTTTGTAAATTGATCTGTTCCCTACATGGCCTCAAACAGGCATCTAGGGAATGGAATTCAGAGTTCACACATAGATTGATGGCTTACAGTTTTAAGCAATCACCACATGATAACTGTTTGTTCATAAAAGCCAACAACAATTCAATTCTCATTTTACTTGTCTATGTAGATGATGTTTTACTTATAGGGACAAGTATAGATCAGATCACTGCAGTCAAAGCTTATCTTGATCAGGCTTTCACCATTAAAGACATGGGAGGAGTGCATTATTACTTGGGAATAGAGGTGCAACGAGATGAGTTTGGGACAACTCTCACCCAAAGAAAATACATCATGGATATTCTTGTTGACATAGGCCTTAGTGGTGCAGAAGTTGATGACCTACCCTTACCTAAAAACACCAATTATGATTTGTAGGACGGTGATATACTGGAACATCTTGACATATGCCGCAGATTGATTAGCAAATTGTTGTATTTGAATTGCACTAGACCTGACATTTGTTTTGCCGTCCACCATCTAAGTCAATTTGTTAATAATCCTTGCAAGAATCATCTCGCTGGAGCTCTCTATATTGTTCGATATCTGAAAGACACCATTCATCAAGGACTTTACATTTGTAGTTATGCTTCCATGCAACTTACTACATTTAGTGACGCATATTGGGCCAAGTGCAATTTTAGTCGGAGATCAATCACTAGTTATTGTGTTTATCTTGGCTCTAATCTGGTCTCTTGGCGTAGTAAAAAGCAGTAAACTACCTCTAGATATTCAGCTGAAGCGAAGTATCGAGGACTTACTGCTGTTGTCTGTGAGCTTCAATGGATGAGTTATCTTTTAGCACACCTCTGCATTTTTGTCTCTCAGCCTATTCCCACCTTGTGTGACAGCAATGCAGCAATCCATATAGCTTCCAATCCAGTGTTTCATGAACGTACAAAACACATTGAATTGGATTGTCATGTTGTTCGTGATAGGGTGAAATATAGGTTTGTAAAACTCAGGCATGTTTACTCTGCTCATCAACCTACTGACATTCTCACCAAGAATCTTGGGGCTATTGATTTCCTTCGATTATGTCCCAAGTTGAGCCTCAACTTCACCATTGCTCAACTTGAGGGGGGTGAAGGCATGTGCCATACAACAGTAGCCACATTATGAGAATGAGCATAAGAAGCACGTGCCAGAAGCTCAAGCAAACAATTCCAGATGTTTAGAAGGCAGGATCAATAGGTGATAGATAGTTAGAGATACACAGTATGATCCTGATTATCCACATTATAGACCAACCTATCCTTATCCACCACCATCTTACTATCCTATGTACAAATATCTACCTCTGATTGATTACCAGATTAGAGCCAGAACCTTTAAGGAATTGAAGAAGTTGGGAGTTGTAGAGTTCAGGGATACCACAGATCCACGATTGGTAGAGGAGTGGTTGGATTAACTTATACGAGTTTTTGAGATGATGCAGGCTAGTATTGAGGACAAGTTAGAGTTTGCTGTATTATTGTTACAGGGTGATGCGTACAACTGTTGGAAGATAATTCTGCATTCTTTGGAGTTTCCACGAGTGATTACTTGGGAGGAGTTTTCACAGGAGTTTAGGAAGAAATGTTTACTAGAGTTATACACGAATGCAAAAAAAACAAAGAGTTCTTAGCTCTGAAGACGAGGAAGATGATTGTAGCCAAGTACGAGTTACAGTTTACCTAGCTATTGCATTTTGTTGCAAACTATATTACTAACGACAAGAATAAATGTAGGTTATTTGAAGTTGGTTTGAATAAGAAAATTTGCAAACAAATCCCTAAGACAGAAACGACTGAGTATACGGTGTTGAGGAATGCAACAAGTAGTGCTGAAGAACTTCATAAAGTGTTAAAGATGATGATGAAGAGAAGAATGTGAGTAAACAAAAAAGGTTAGCGACTCCAAAAGAGTTGAGAAGACTAGGAAAGAGGACTGAGTTTACTTTTACTCGTACTAGATTCTGAGGATTTACTACAAGCTGATCACGACCTTGTTCTTATCAAGTTTATTGTTGTAAAGGATCTAGTCGAGGAGGATCGAGTAGCTTAGCATCTATAGTGAGGCCAGTTAGAAACTTGTGCTCTCATTGTCAGTGTTATCATTCAGGGGAGTGTATCGTTGACCAGTAGTTGTTACATTTGTGGATAGCAGGGACACTTTATGAGGGATTGCCCTGAGAGAGGAGATGGAGGTGATACACAGAGAGATGTAGCTCAGGCACAGTCGATTGTACACAGTAGTGATCCGATGATGATTGTGAGTGGTATTCGAGGACGGGGTAGAGTAGCTGCTTTTACTCCAACGTCTAGCTGAGGCAGAGGATCCTCTGGTACTCAGATTCAGGGACACGTTAGAGTTTTTACGACGTCTAGAAAGGAAACAACAGATGCCCTTAAGGTTATCACAGGTGAGTTACATTTATTTGGTGTTTTTGCTTATGCATTAATAGATCCTAGTTCTACACATTCATTTATTACCCCCAGAATAGTACATGTAATCAAAGAAAAACCTGAGACATTGACCTAGAGCCTAGGAGTTTAACGCCCAAAAAATTTTATAAGTTTAAAATTTAAATTTAAATGGAGGAATATAGAAAGAAATAGAATTTTCTTTCTGTATGAGTATTAATTAAATTAAGAAGGGATTAAATTAAATTAATTAAATAAAGATACGATTTTCGTATGTACGAAAAAAATTAATTACGAAAATTGAAAGAGAGATTAATTTGGGCAACAAGGAATAAGAACACATGTATAATGGGTATTTTAGACAATACCTAGGCTATTCCTAACCCTAAATGACCACCACATAAGGAAAGAGGGAAAAAGGGAAACCTTAATATCCACTCTTCCCCTTTTCTCTCCTTTAGTAGTCGCCCCCAACCTCTCTTCCTTCCCCAACACCAGCCGCCCTCCTTCCTCTCGCACAGCCCTCTCTTGCACACGCCCTCCCTACTATGGCTCTCTTGTCTCTCCTCTGACACCACATCACCATCCCTCTTCTCTTTCATCATGAACCGACCACTGTTGTCCATCTCTTCCTCATACTCACCATTTCCTCTCACCGCCGCCATTCCTCTCTTTCTCTCTGCTATGCGTGCACTACACTGCAGCACGTACGATCTTTCTTCTTTCCCCCCGACGCGGCTGTCCTCCTTGTCCCTCATACGTGCCTTTCTTTTCATCACCACACCGTGAGTCGAAGCCAGCCATGCCTCCTCCATGTCCAGCCTTGTGTTGACATGCCCACGCACAACAGTTACGCTCCAGTCATGCCTCCCATAGTTCTTTTGACAATAGAAAAAAAAAATTAGTGGTAAAATTAGGTGGGTATTGTAAGAAAAACCTTAATTTTAGATTTGTTCTGGAAATACAAATTTATGTTAGTGCTGTCGGTTAATTGGATTTTTCAGGTTATTAGCGGATTGGAAAAACGGAAAGAGGGCTAGTCGTTCCTCGATCTGCCGAATTGCGTAGGTGGGTGTAAAATGGTGATGTTTTGTTACTGGGTATCTTGATAAAATGGATTAAGATAAATTGGGGTCAAAATTTGTAATTTGATTTAGTTTTGGTGGAATAGAGAGAAAATAAGTATTGAGAATTGATTTTGGAACGTTTTAAATTAAAGAGGGGATTGTTGTCGTTTCTCTTACGAGGATTGACTTAGTGGAATTTTAAATCGTAAAGTTTGAATTAAAAGTTTAATAATACCTTACACTAAATTAATGTCGATAGTAATTGTTGAAAATGAGGTTAAAATTTTGTGTATGGTAAGGTTAATGGAGATCCTTGTTAAAGTTTAAAATTCCTAATTTTGGATCATTTCAAAATTAAAGTCAAGAATAAGATTTACAAAATTTACGTGGAGCGATTAAGGGAAATAGAAAATGTAATTTGGGGGCTACGAAAATTTAAAAAGTATTATCGAGAAAGAATGTAATTATTAATTGAGAATAAGGATGAATCCTGATATGTGTGAAATACATCTAGGAAATCAAAATCGGGATTTGATTGGAAATACCGCTAGGAAGGAGATGTAAGCTCGGACTTTTGAGGTTGAATGTCTAGCATGCGGCTTCGCGGATCTCGAGGTAAGTGCACTATGACACTTACGATTGTAGTGTTAGTTGTGGTTTGGTTAAATCTATGATCTAAATGTTCATTTGTTCATATGATAGTGGATATGTGTTTTAATATAATGGTATGCTTGAATGGTCCTTATGCGATTTTTCTTGAAAGTTAATTGAGTTTGTGTTTTTGTCATGCTTGAATGCAAATTGATGATGATAGGGTACTATGAAATGTGCTATTGATGTTTTGGAAACTAATGTGGTTTGTTTATGAGTTTGCTTAACAATAATAAAATGGTATAATGAGATGGGTTTATGAGTGGGTGGTTATATGTTTATGCTTATATGGTACAATGAGCTATAAATGTGGGAGATTGTGATGTGATTAGTATAATGCAAATGGAGCATGAAGATCATATATCCCTTGTAAAAAGTGTTGGCTTTCTTAAGCATGTAGCCATTGGAGATTGTGAATAAGCTTGAGATGTTCAAATATGTAATCTTGTTTGGTTGCAATTATGAGTGATTCCTTGTATGAAATTGTGGTCATAGGGCGAGTTGTGGTTATTGTAATGAACTTGTATGAGTTATGATTGAGGTATGTTGGCTTATGCCATGAGTTAGTCGGTTATGGAAATGTGTGAATTTTGGTTATGTTATGAACAAGGAATGTGGTTAATCAAACATGTGTGCATGTATGATTTA
>CANYCX012276446.1:0-11607 GCA_948193385.1 Breynia disticha f. nivosa | reverse complement strand
TCTTTGTTCTCCCCCCTCATTTACGGTTTCTTGGGTGGGAGAAAAATTTTGCTCGGACTCGCTTCCTTCGAAAACATTTTGCTCGTTCGACATTTTTTGAAAAAAAATATACGAATAAAATTGAAATGGCAAAAAATAATTGAATTTTTTTGAGAAATTGTGAAGTAGGTTTGCTTGAGAGAATGAGAGTAAGATGAAATTTGTTGTAGGAAGTGTATGGTATTTATAGAAGTAATAAATTAAAAAAAATAAAAAAAAAACGAAAATGGCCGTTGGAACCGCCGGTTCCGACCGTTGGAACCGCCGGTTCCAACAGTTCCCAACGGTCACATGACCGTTGGGAACCGGCGGTTAACCGCTGGTTGAACCGGCTGTTTAACCGCCGGTTCAACGGTTCACCATTTGGTGAACCGTAACCGGCCCGCCTAGGGACCGGTTTGACCCGGTTCCGGGCCGGGCCGGTTCGGGCCCGTGAACCGGCGGGTCCGGCCGGGCCGGTTCCGGGCCGATTTTTTCACGTCTAGATTAAGATAGGATTATTGAATAATTTTAGTCGACCAAAAGTTACTCGACATGAAGTAGTGATTTTTGTTGCAGAAGGCAATAGTTAGTTATGTTAAGATAGGATTAAGAATAAAAGGAGAAAAAAGTTGATTGAAAAGGACAATATTGGGTTGATTATTGAATAATTTTTAATAAAGAAATGTAAAACTTTGATAGGAGTTAGAATCAAAGAAGATTTGGAGCGATTTCACAGAAGCACTCTCAGTAAGGATTCAAGGTAAGTGTATATGCCACATTTAACTATTGATCACATCTTGCATAATTATTTATATTCGTCTTTAATTTTACATGAAATTATGTGTTGTTGTGTGAAAATGGTTGTTTTTGGTTACTTGAGTGGTTGTAGAAATGAGATTGATGTCAATATTGTGGTTTGATTGTAAATCTATTTGGGTTATAGTGATTGAGGAAGTTGGATATAATTGATGAGAATTTAGTGTGTTGAGTGATATGTGATATGCATTTGTTTGGTTGTTAAGACATCAAATTGCGGAATTTGTAATATGAAAAGAAAATGATGGAATTTAGTTTTGATTTAATTGATTGCATTCATATACATGTCATCATGATGCACTCTACATTAGAGGCAAAATTGGCGCATAGACATGTTAGAGGCAAAATTGGCGCATAATTATAATGACATCAAATGGATGCAAATGTTAGTTCAACCTTCGGTGTCAAATGGACGCAAATATTAAAATGTACCAAGAGTGAATAATGGTATTAAATGGATGCAAATGAAATTGTTATGGGTATACTATTGAATACCAATGAAATTGAGCATCTAATGGATGCAAATACATGAGCATGCATAACTTGCACATGGATAATTTATGAGGAATTTTATAAAATGAGTAATAAGGTATTGAGAACCATGATGATTTATATGAGACTGAAATTAAGCTTGGAATTCATAAAGAATTAATGTTGTGAAAATGAATTGAGGATGCTTTTATGATTGAAAGAATGTTGAATAGTTAATTGTGATGAGAATTGTTGAGTTTTATGGAAAGGAATTGATGGTTAAGACATGGTTATGTTTGTTATTAAATTGTGAAATTGTTGATGAAAGTGTTTAATGGATGTTATTCTGTGATAATATCATTGAGTCATTGTAAATTCTTTTCGTTAATGACATGTACTGCATAAAAAGTCCATTGCACCAACACTGATTCATTCTAGACAGTTTAACAATTTTTAAATAGCATTAGAACATTACACAAACATGCACCTATTCGTGTAGCATTACACGAGCAATAAACAAAATCCAATGAATTGTTCGTGTAATGTTCCAGGTGATTACATAAACATTTGACTGACAGTGTAAATTATATGGACATAGGCAAAATTAGTGGACTGTGTAATGATGCAGGAGATTACATAGACATTTTTATGACCGTGTAAGTTACACAGACAATGAGTAAAATTTTGAGATGAACGTGTAATTTTTTTGAAATTCAAAAATTGGTTTTTTATGATAGAATCTTTAATAAAGATATGATACATGTCTAAGACTTATAGTAACTTGAATAATGTACGATTACGATTGAAACAATAGTGAATTATTAGGGGTTTACATAATACACCCAATGTCGAGGGAAGTAGTAAAGAAATAATAAAATTAATTGTGTGTTAGTAGACGAACGATTGCATTATAACTTATATAGTTAGTAAGTGCCCTGACATATACAATATTGAGTCATTGTACTCATATATTCTATTTATTAACTATCTAACAAGATTAACGATTGTCGAGTGAATCTTCTCTCTCATATATCTAGTTCAAGTTTTGGGACTACGAGCGAAAGGTTAGGGATCGTCTCAGCTTTCTTCCATGAGATGTTTTCTTCTACATTTTGATGTGTTATATTTTGAAAAGTTTTGATCTTTAAATTAACTTTGTAAACCATACTTAGGGTTTATACGCAATTGTTGATGAAATTTACTTGGTTGCTTCTGCATATACGAATGTTGATCACTTGGAATTTTTTAGAATTAGAATATATACATAGTGATGATGAGTTGGATTAAGTTTTCATTTGACATTTGACTTCATTTGAAGGACTCTTAAGAGTATCATGTGAAGCACGAAAAACTTATACGTAAATTATAAAATCTATGATTAATCAGTGAAATGAAAAAATAAAACTAGGCCTCAAAAGTTCATGACGCAAGTTTAATGCTATGGTAACATCATCAAAATTCAGAACCAACATTGCAATAAATGATTGCTTTAAATAACAGTGGTGTGTGTACGACCTACAAAAGTGAGTTCATCAGCGAGTCTTTCCCAGACGTACATAGGTATTCAATTATGGTAGATCATTTTTTTTACTTATGTAATTCTATATTTAGTTGAAGTTGATGATTCTAGGATACAGAACAAAATGCCTGTGCGAGAGCAATCCAAGCATCATATGATGAAGACAGTCTAGTGATATATGAGAAAATTTCTTCAAAGGGAGAGCTAAAACTCCAGGATTGCAACATTTGATCTTGACGAAACTAGCTTTGGTATTCTGGATTGATAACCATAATAGTAGAGTCAACAGGAGAAGAGATAAACTGTTGGTAGTTAAGAAGAGAAATGAATTGAGCTTTCCAAGACAAGTAATTCTTGGGAGTGAATTCAATAGAGAAAATAGAGTTGGTGAGGGGGGAAGAAAGAGAGCAAGTGTTAACTAATGAATGTACAATTGCTCAAGAAGAATCAAAGGTGGGATTTGCCATTAGAAAGGCTAATCAGATTTAATGCTCTAATACAATGTAAAGAAGTAAGTGAGACTATAATTCCTCATGTCATTACTGTTGAGAATACATCCCACCTCAAAAAAATATAAAAATAATAAGTAGTTTATAATGATGCTGGTTATGGACCTTATATAAACTAACTAGTTTTATATTGGAGTTTATACAATCTTTATCGTTCATAAGTCAATGCGTTTGTATACGGGCTTATGGTCTTTAACATATATATATCTTATAAAGATGTAATTCAAATGTACGAATATGTCCTAAATCTAGATGTTGTAACCAATCTTATATTCGTGCCTTGATAAAACCAAGTTTGATATTCATGATTTGGAATCGTGATGGAAGAATCGACATGAGAGGGAATAAATTTTCTTAGTGGGAGTTAGGGTTGTAAATGACCCGAGCCGTTCATGAACAGCTTAATGTTTGGCTCGTTCATGACTCGGCTCATTAATAAACGAGTTGAGCTTGAACAAAATTTTAAGCTCGTTTAAATAAATGAGTCGAGTCTGAATACTCAGGTACTCGGCTTGTAAGCTCGTGAACATACTCATTTAAGAGGCTCGTGAACAAACCCATAAATCGTACAAAATATATATTTTTATCAAATTTAATTAGGTGTACAAAGTGTACAAGATAAATTTTATAAATACAAAATGTATACAGTATGAAGTCATGAACAATGTATTAATTTGCTTTAAGTAAGTACATACAACTACAACCACAAATTTTTATTTGAATAATAAATTTCAATGTTAAATATGTTAATTGTTTTTAGAATTGATTTTTATGTTATTACTAATTACAATTGTTAAATTACAATATGTTAAGTGTACATATTTACATAGTTTTATAGAAAACAAAGTAGTTTTGAAACTAATTTATTTTGCTTCATCCTAGTTCTAATTTTTTTAATCATATGATACTATCAAATAATCATCAACTACCAAACCCTAATTTTTCAATCATTATCGCATTACTCTCCATTCATCTCTACTCTCATGACCACTGTCTTATAGACATTCATTGCCGCTGTCACCCTCTCGTCATCCAGCGGCTCTCTCGAGCTTTCAATGAAACGAGCTAGAACAAAATCTTGAGATCGGAAAGAAAGCTCTGCTCGAGCTCGTACTCGTGAGCATGAACACTCTAAAATTCGGTTCGACTCGGCTCGCCTCGGCTCGTTTACAATCCTACTCACCCTTACTTCTTACCCACAAAGATCGATGCATTTAATTTTGTTTACTTCGTATGTAATTTTTGGCTTCATTTTATTCTTTGCGAAGAAATTTGAAAATATCATTATTGGCAAGTATGTAGTGTAAAATTGGTTTGGAGAGTTGAGTAGGAAAAGTATCAAGTAGTTGAGTATGATGATGTTATTAGTTAGCAATCGTCCAGATTCAGTTAACCGTCCATACCAACTATATAGCTAGCTGCATGGGACCAACCTCCTCCATTCCTTATCACACTAAATTCCTCTATACTCCAAATAATTCTAACCAGCATAAACAAATCTCATAACTTTGTTCTGCAAAAAGCAGGCAATTAATTAAAATAATATAAATATGGTCAAACTAAATTCTTTCAATTCTTTTTAGCTAGAATTCAAAGCATTTGCATAAGAGAGAAGAAAGGTGGTGTTGGTTTGGTGAATGTTCGTTTTCTTGCCAAAATATAAGTGGTTGAGATATGAGGACCAAAGGTTTCAGATATTTGAAACGTACATGAATGATTGCCATGTGTTACCAAAGTAATTTAGTTGGTCTCTACTTTGTTGGGTTGGCTCAAAAACCACATTTTCTTTCCTCTGTTTTATGGAAGTTTCGTGCCAGAATTTGGAGACAACAGTGAGAAGAATGAGGTTGGTTTTGTGATTCATTTGGAAATGTTGATTGGGTTTGATGTGGATGGAAGGTGAAATGAGTAGGCAAAGATGGATAGAAAGATAAGTGGTGTCAAAGTTGCACAAGTGGGTTTTGGAGAAAACTGGAAAAAAAAGTAGGAGTGAAAGGGGAAGGAATTTGCGATCTGAATTAGGAGCAGACCATGTGCTTCAACATTTCCTTAACCCATGTCTTCACACCACACGCAAAAGAAAACCATAATTCATTCCCTCCCTCCTACATTTTAAGGGTAGCAATTTGAGTTTGTGCATCGTAATCGTGTCAATGATCTTTTATATCAAATATCAATATTAAATATCATTATTTATGACATAAATATTACAAAAATTAATTTCATATCGTATCTAATCGTGTACTCATTAATCATGTTATCGAGTTAGAAACTATTATTCCTACTACTGTCATTTTTTTACAAGAGAATTTCAAGGACTCCTGACTTAAAGTTTCTTTGATAAAACACATAACTCCGTTTTGAGTCATAGTTTTCCTAGGCATAGCTTCTACCTATTTTGTAAAATAATCTATCACGACCAATATATACGAGAATCCTCCTTTTCCCGAAGGATTCATCTCGCCTATTGCATCCATCACCCATCTTCTAAAAGGCCAAGACTTTACAATTGACTGTAATTCTATTGTTGGCACATGAATAACTGCTTCATGCCTTTGACATTGTTTACAATCTTTTGTCATGACTATGCAATTCTTTCACAAAGATGACCAAAAGAAGCCATGTCGTCTAATTAACCAAGACATTTTTCTCCTACTTGGTGCAAACTACATAATCCATGATGAGACTCTGCCATTATTCGCATGGTTTCATCAACATTTACGCATCACAACAGTAATCCATCTCCACCTTTTCGAAATAATTCATCATTAATCAATGTATAATTAGTTAAGATAACAAATAATTTTATCCCAACTAATGATGGATTGACTAAAGCGAACTTTATCTCATCTCGCCAATCTGCTTCTTGGGAGATAATTGAGATAGTGTTTATTGTCCGATCCTCAGAACTCGTCCTCTTTTTAATCACAATCAAATCCTTAATCAGATCAAACAAAATCTTAAAACGAGTTGCTAACTGTGCCAATTCATTAGCAATCACATTTTTTACGCGAGGAATATGCTTGACTCGCGAAACCTCCAAATATTTCAATAAATGAAATACTTGTGTTTTAGACTTTTCTAAGACTATATCCAAACATCTTGCTTGTAACGTCTCGAAAAATATAGCATAAATTCGGTGAAAAAGTGTCAAACCAGTGGCGTGGAACGGCCAAGGGAACGGCCAAGGGAACGACCAAGGGAAAACGTTTCCATGGCTGTTCTCCACTATTTGGCTGGATGGAATCTATGCTGGTAATTGCTCTGGAACGGCCAAGCGAATAGCCTGGGCAAGCCGTTCCAGAGGACATTCGGCCTGGCGGGAGTTAAAAATAAAACGCGTATTTTCACTAAAGAAGAGAGTGTTATTTTCACAACCCTAAGTGCCCAGCCGGCCCCCTCTCGTTCCCAAACACTAATAACATCATTCCAACCTTTCCAAACCTCAAAAATTTGCTTCACACAAGTAGAAATTCTTAGCTTGCACGGTGGAACATAACCTAGACGAGTTCTATGGTTTCTTGAGCGAAATTCAGCAGGTTCTTGACCTAGACAAAATTTTGAGTAAAATAAAGGGTTTTTGTGTAGGGTTTGGTGGGTTTTATGTGTATTCTTAAATATGTAAGAGCTTAGTTTAAACTTGAGATTTTGTGGGAAATTGGTGACTCTAGGGTTTAGGTAATTGGGAATTTGTGAGGAATACGAGTTAGAATATGAAATTGAGTTTACATATGTGTTTAATAAATGAAATGTGGTTCAATTTGTGTAGGAGGTAGTGTTTGGGACCCAGAGCTGAGTTGAGCCGAGAGCCGACTTCACGGATTTTGTGGTAAGTGCACTGAATCTACACTTACCATTATATGTCTTGCTTCTGTATGGTTAACTATATTTGATTGAATTCAAACATGTTAAAATGTGCGGTAGAGTGTCAATTAAAAAGGAGCTTGAGTGATATGTTTGTTATTGTGGGTTATGGTTGTCCTGTGTGTTTTGAGCTAAAGGTTGATTTTGATGAGGAATATGTTGAATATGTGAAGTGTTGATGTTGTATTGTTGTTATGGAAAATGTGAAAAGGAAATGGAGGAATTGTATGTGTTATATGTGTGGCTTTTTGGTTTGGATGTATTAGTTGCAATTTCGGTTGTGCCTTGATGCTAAGAAATGCTATGGAATAGTTTGATTATAACAAGTGGTGGATGATCCAATGTGCTTATATGAATGTGGCGTTGTGTTGGTTGATGTAGATAATTGATCATGATTAAGGGTTCTTATATGAAAGGTTATTGAATTGCCTAAAGTATGTGATATTGTGCTATAAGTGCATTGAGTTGATTTTTGTTTGGAATTGATGTTGGCTATGCAAGTTTAGGATGGGATTGTGTTGATGTTGTACTAAACCTTGCTTGATAAACTTGTTTATGTAAAGGAATGAATGGAAGGTATTATGTGGAATGTGATTGAACTATGTTGTTAAGATAATGATGAAGACATTGTTAATGTGAAATTTATTCATTCATGTTATATGGATAAACATGAGCATCGTTGTGTGTTCATGAAAGGGGGACTGGCCCAACTGAGCGAAAGCTCTAAATAAATCAGGGGGATTGGCCCAACTGAACGAAAGCTATAAATAAATCAGGGGGATTGGCCCAATTGAGTGAAAGTTTTGAATTAATCAGGGGGATTGACCTAATGAGCAAGAGCTCAAAATATAAAAGGGGATTGGCCCAAATTTTAGGAGAGATCTCTCATATGAAAGAAAGGCCCGGGGGCATGCATTTGTGTGAATTGCATTAGCATTTTATAGTACAAACATTCGCATTGAAATAATGACATGGTTTTGATATGAAGATGAAGTGTATGTGCAGTTTTCTGTGTTTGAATTAATGTTATGCGATGTGGTGAATTATGTGCTAGTGTGAATAGAGATTATGAGATTTGCTTGAAATGGATTATCTAAGTTAAATGATGAAATGTGGTCTAGTTGAACTATGTTGAGGATTTTGTGTGAGGTTAGGTGCTGGAATGTTTGATAGTTGAATTATGATTTAAAGTATAAGATGGTGATTATTAAGGTTTTGGATAGTTATGAAAAATGCTTGAGCAAATTGCCTCTTATGTTATGTTTGACTTTGTGCGAAATGTTAAGTAATTTAAAGTGGAACATGGTGTGTTTTAAGGTTGTTATGGCGTGTGCATTAGCTGAGAAATGTTGCCAAAACTTGAGATTGAATGTTATGGAATGCTAAGTGTTAAAGCTGCTGTTTTTATGAATCTAGCAGGTCGAAATGGGTTGTGGAATGGCCTATGCAAACTGTTCCCCAAGCCATTCTAGTTGCAGAGCAAAATTAGTAGGGGAGAATGGCCAAAGTAGCTATTCACGTGGCCGTTCCCTTTGTTCTGGCAGCTTAAAATATGATATGTTTAAGGAGGAAATGGAAATAATTTTTGACCTAATACTTAGTAGTTTGACATAAATTAAGTTTTTCTTGATTCCTTCCCTTGGATAATGAACTAATGATTATAGAATTAGTTAATTTAGGATGAATTTCCTATCCTTTATATCTAAACTACCTAACACACTTTACCAATGAAGTACTTAAACATTAACTACTTTGGTAAGTGTGTTGTAGGTGTACTTACTGGGTATTTAATACTCACGTGCATGTGTGTTTTATGATAATTGTGCAGAGCGATAGTAGAGGCGACCAGGACTTACTTTTGGCGGGCTCGGGAGGTGATACAGTTACTGTTTAGGTTGGCTCCTAGCTTGCATTTTGAGGGTTTTTATTTGATATACCCACTTTTGTACATCTATACACATGTTAGTATAGATAGTTGATTTCATGCATTGTTTTAAACCATAGTCATAGCTTCCGCATATGACGATGATTTTGTATAAACTTTATTATTGGCCAAGGTTTGAAAAGAATGCATGTTTATTCTTAATTTCATTTCGTGTGGCGTGCTAAATCATGTTTAAAGAAAAAAATGGTTGGAAAATTATGTAGTTATTTGAAAATGAACTTTACGAATTTGAGCGTCATATTGCTTGTCCAATTATTTTGTTTATCACTAACCGTGAATCACCAAATATTTCTAAGCATGGTGCTCCCAACTTTCGCGTCAATTCGAGGCCCATGACCAAGGTTTCGCACTCAGCCTTATTGTGAGTACAACTCTCTCTAAGTCTATGCGAGACATACACAGGGGATCTTCCTGGGATCATTAAACATATACCTATGCATTGGAAAGATTCGGTACGTGAACCATCGAAATACAACTACCAAGGAGCGTTCCTAAATAAGCTATTTTTCTCGAAGTTTGCTCGTTACAAGGCATTGGATGATCAGCCAAAAAATTAGCTAGAGCTTGCCCTTGAACAGATTTATGTTGGACATAGATCAAGTCATATTAAACTAGTGAAAGACTTCACTTACTAAGTTGTCCTTTAAATAACAGACTTGATAGCATAAATTTAAGCACATCACTTGGAGCGATAGCAAAAATTGTATAGACAAGAAAGTAATGACGTAATTTTATTGAAGCAAAATACAAAGACAAACATAGTTTTTCTATGTATGGATATTTACATTCTATTTCTAACAATCTTCTACTTAAATAGAAAATTGCCCTTTCTCGTCCATTAACATGCTGCGCGAGCATGCTCCCTATTAAATCTTGTGTCGCGACCATTTAATGTTGCTTTAGGACATTTGTTATATCTACTGATTTAAAAGAAGAACAAAAATCATTATACAATGAGACTAGTGTGAACAATTAGTTTATATTGTCTGGGTTGATTCATGAAATATTAGCCTGAGAATACAATTGCCCTTTAAGATCACTAGTTTAAATAACCTTTTTCTTGAAATATATACAATTAGAAAGAATATCTTATAGTTTAGTTTAGTTTAAGCATAATAAGGTGATCGTCCCATCATTACATTATGCTTTTCTAACACTACTACTCATAATAATACTTGAGTTTGAATCCTGTAGAAACTCTATTCTTGAAGCTTATATTGCCACAGTAATCGGCCGATTTTACTAACTCAAATTAAGCTCAATTGTAACTTTCAAAATTCCAAAATTTCGTCATTGAAACAATCCCTATAATAATGGCCAATACAAGTTAAAGTATAATACTTTGTCGTTCTTATGTTATATGCATAACTGTTCTCCGATCTTTACGTTACTTTATGCAATTTTTGCGATCTTCCATTTTTTTACAAGTTAGTCTAAATTTGAATTTCGGTTAATTGAGCAAACATAATATCAAGAGCAAATGAAAAACGATTGATCACACGAAAAAGGAGTAGCAACTCAGTGTTGTTTTTCATGATGAAATATCAGAGGTTGTTACAAAGAAACAGTGCAACGTTGTGTTGTTAGCTGCAATACATAATGAGTGTTTTGTCCTTACGTATGTATATATTGAAAACAAAAGAAAATACAGAAAACAGAATGTTTATTCTACACCTCTCTTCCTTTTACATTTCTTCATTCTCTTCCATTCTATTCTGCATCTTCTTTCTCTAATTAACCATGAATCACTTAAGTCCTTGAAAGTTGTTATGGTATCAAAGCTCCTGCTCGAAATACTTCACTAACAACAAAGACAAAAATCAAAAACCATGTCAGAACAAAACAACCAACAAAACAATCAGGCACTCACCAACAACCAACAAAACAATCGGGAACTCACCAACATAACAGACAATCCCCATTCACCATATTATCTACATCATTCGAATAATCATTCATCCATTATAGTCACTCCAGAACTCACAACCAACAACTACTCAAAATGGAGTAGATCATTTCTTTTGGCACTTTCAATCAGAAACAAGCAAGGCTTCATTAATGGCACTATCCCCTGCCCAAGTGAAAGTGACACACAATATCCAGTGTGGAAACGATGCAATGACCTCATTGTGTCATGGCTATTGAGGTCTATTTCACCATCTATTGCTTCAACGATATTCTACTTTACTTCAGTAACACAAATTTGGACAGTGTTACAAAAACGTTTCTCAAAGCCAGATGATGCAAGAATCTATTATCTACAACAACAGTTATGTGTACTCACACAAGGTAATAAAACAGTTGATGTTTACTTTAATGAATTGAACACCATTTGGGAAGAATTGAAGCTGTTTAGACCATTGCCGTTTTGTTCTTGTGGTAGTTGCAATGTGGGTTGTTTTGAGAAATTTGTTAATGCACAAGAGAAAGATTATGTGTTTAAGTTCTTAAATGGGTTGAAT
>CANYCX012275608.1:0-11390 GCA_948193385.1 Breynia disticha f. nivosa | reverse complement strand
TTGGTCAAAATGAGATTTTGCTATTTAAACTCTTTGAAATTCGTTGATTTCGTGAGTTACACAGTTCGACACACGACTTGACCAAAATGTATTTTGATTCTATCTAGGTCAATGAGATTACACTATTTTGGATACATTTTGCGTAAACTGTGTCTCAACCTGTGTATTTAGTAGATTTACACGACTCTCAACATGTTTTGGACAAATCATGTCAGTGTTGCTATTGGAATGCTTCTTCAATTAGTATCATTATATGGCTTATGACATGGTCTTTGTAAAACATGTTATGTTCCGTGTTTTGCCCCTAAAATGTTTCTTAAATCAATTTCATTAGACAGTTCGAGACATAGTTTGTGTAACTTGTACCCCAACGGCGAATGTATGTAAACTAAAATTTTGCTGAGAAAGACATCTTTTTGCTCCCTTTTTACTATTTTTATCTCTTTGAATGTAAACACATGAAATGACCGAAAAAATAAAAATTAATGTGAGAAATGCTTAAAAATACATAATTCATGAATAATCGCCTTCAAAATAATTATAAAATGTCTATGAAAACTATGTATAAAACAACATTTATCACATGATATTAACATAGATGTTGTCCAATAATGCTTAGTTTGTTGTTGTTTTTCTACGTTCATTCTTGCTACGCTATCTCTTGAGCATTTTGATAATTAAGTTGGATTAATTTTTTTGAATTAATATGAAATAATTTTGCTGTATAGTTGAACATTGTTTGTTTTTCTTTTTTGTTTGGATCCATTTTGTCTACATGAACAAAGTTTCAAATGACATGATTTATCAACCAAAAAATGAAAGAGGATTAATCACTTAACGTATTGCTTGCTCTTTGAAAAGACATCCGCCCATTAATCAATTCAATAAAGTTTTTGACAACCAAGACTATACACTCATCATCCTCTCCCAAATCTAAAAGTTAAATTACACCTCTACTTGATTAGTTTATAATTTTTTATACAAAACAATTAAGGTTAATTGACTATTATAAGGGAAGTCTCTCTTTCATTTTCTCTCAACGTAACAATCGTACTAGAGATGAACCCAAAAATATATTATTGTAGGAGTATAAATTTGATGACAGCTTTTGGATAGGCAATTGAATGGATAGAAGCAAATAATTTCATCTGAAAATATGGTGACATTAGTTATAATTATAAGAAGAATGATTTTACTGATAGAGGCTTAATGAAGTCATGTATCCATCTTTAAACAAGGTAGTAGGGTCGCATGCATCACGTGGCCATGCATGTTTAGCCTTTCAGTATGAAGGTACTCTTCAGCTGTGATTTCATTTTGGAGGGATTGCCATGCTCTTTTCCCTATGTTTCCTTCTCAAGTTTTTGAGAAACCACTCACACTTTTACGATTGTAAACCGATTTGCAAATGCACAAACCACAAAGAACACATTTTAACTTGTATGATGCCATCAAATTAGCTCATCCTAATTCCTACTCGTCCATACATTTATGCTTTGCATCAACAACTTAGCATTTCTTCTTAATCATTAACAATTTACTTATAAATCTCTTCAAAAGATTTATAAACATGTCACACCGGTAATTTTTTATTTCTCTTTTTTTTTAGTCATAAATCTCTCACTAAATTTTAGTGTTGGACTGTTTTATATTTTATAAACATCTTGTCAAAAAAGTGGTGTCTATTTTTTAGTAAACCTCATGTGTCATGAGGTAGTTTATATTTATAAATTATTTCATGGCGGTAAACTTTTCTTTATAGGGAGACTAGAGAGGTTTAACACTTAAACATAAAACGGAGAATAAACTCCCATTGTAGATGCCGTTAATGTTTTTACGATAAGTAAAATCAAATAATCTGCGCAAAAGGACATACGAACTTATCGTTTTATAGAATAACTACTAGAATACCGAGTGTCGTATGCGCAATATATAATGGAAAATAGTGAGTTTAATTGTGACTTTAACATAATTGGGATATTATATTGAAGCCACAGCTATTTCTGTGCCTAGATTTTTTTTTATTTTCAATGTCCTTTTTAATTATACCTATTCTTCGATGCTCAATTCCGTCTTCTCACCTTGGTTCTTATTCTTTGTCACATAAAAAAGGTAACACTTTTCTTATACAATAATAAAGGGTCCTCCATTTTTTTTTTTTAATAAAATTTTAGAAAAGGGATCGGACTAACCCACAAACCAAGAGCAGGAAGATGTCTTTCGGTTAGTTCCGGTGAACCGGTAGGTTAAAATCTGTATGTCTCCTCCAGCACCGCTACGGAGGATCGAACCCGTGATCACAAAGAAAAGATTAAGATGCGTTAACTGCTGAACTCACGGAAGAGGGGTACGAAGACTTTTCTATATATGTAAAAATAAACAGAAGGCGTACTTTTAGAATAACATAAAAAAAAAAAAGAAAAAGGGAAATTCCTAGTCCTCTAATTTATATTCCTTAAAAATCTGGGATCGTTGAAATTAATTTCAGTCGAAAAAAGGACTTATTGGTCCATACACTACTCAGATTTCAGCAGCTGTCATACAATATAATGCTAAATTTGGTTCTTTGGTTCTCTCTTTGTATCGAATTTCAAACTCTCCTTTCTCTCTTACTTTATCATCTCTACCTTCCCTTCTAAGAACCCTTTTGATTCTTTCTCCTCTTCACACCTAAATAAGCCTTCAAAGAGCACTTTGGTGCTTCTGGTTCATGGATATAGAACCCTTGTGGGCTCTTGGGGGGTGGTTTATTCTTCATTTTTCTGAATATTTTTGCATGGCAACACAACATTCATCATCAAAGATCTTCGAAAGCTTCGCCAAGTCACATTTTCTTTTGTTTTTTGCACTGCTTTTCTTCGTTTTGTTGTTACTCACAACTCCTAGTATTACTGTTGCGAACACTTCTAGTAACAACATGATCAAACCTTCGCCATCAGTTTCAATCAAGAGGCTTCTGTTGGAATCATCTCCGTCAACTACTATGAACTTGCACCCCAAACAAACACATGAAAAGTCTAAGAAGCGGAATCACAGAGAATTTGAAGGTGAAGCTCATGAAGTCCCGAGTGGTCCAAATCCTATATCGAATTAACAGGTAAGTAAATCATATTAACGTGGGGGAGATTTTTGAAGTACAGGTTTTCACTACCACCATCATATGCGATGAAGAAGATCTGAGTTGTAAGGATGGTCTATTTATTAATGAGTGTCATCTTTTTTTTGGCTTCTATTGTTTTAATGCACCATTAATGCTGGTTTGTCCTAAGTGATGCAGTTGGTTATCTTTGTTACTATGCCATCATCCTAAGCCTTTTATTTTGGTTAATTTTGGGTTTTTTTTGGTAGGAGAAAAGGGTTTTTTTTTCTTCTTCAAGAAATTAATGTATAGCAAGAGAGATACTTTATTTTGGTATATGTATGTACCCTTATTTGTTTCATAAATAGACAGTGATGGTGTTATGGGTATTTGAATCTGTGTTACAGGCATGCATTCAAGTATGAGTTTCTTCTGAGATATCAGTGTTTCCTTCAAATCTTTTTTTCTTCTGAACACTGTTTCTTCATTGTTTTCTGTTGAAGAACAAGTGATGGTTCATTGAAATGCAAGCTTTATTTTCCATCATCTTAATCTTAATGCATGATGTGACTCGAGTTTGGAATATATCTCAAAATTCAACTAAATCTTCTTACTTAGTTGCTTCTTTAATTTGACGGACGAATGAAAAGCAGAATTCGAACTCTTTTAGGGGTTGCTAGCTTTTTTTTTCTGAAAGAAGCTTGGAAGCTAACTTTAAGAAAAGATAGCGCATAGCTTAATAACTAAGCTAGAAGGGTATAAATTTAGATGCGTTTTCTAAAAATCAACAACAGGAAGGAACAGTTTGAGAGTAAGCCGAACCAAGAAGAAGAAGCAAGTGGTTGCATGGATTTCATATCATTCTGCAGAGTTCGGAGAGAGAGAGAAGGGGGGATAAGAAGGGAATCTGATGAGAGGGCACACAATAAAAAGATTGGTGTGAGGTCTGAGACAGAAGTGTCTGTGAAAAGAGGTTTGTTTTGGGGCAGAGAAAGAAAATTATTTGATCAGTCTCTTGGACTTTACTTTTGTCTTCTCACACACATTGTCCAACAAAGCTGATATGCCAGCAACTACCCATTTCACTCTTCAAAAACGACATGGTTAATTCTAATACCACAACACTTCTTTTTATTTAACTCAAAATATATCAATTATATATTATTAAAATATTTTTTTTAATAAATTAAAAATTCAAATTTAATGATCTCTTATTTAATGAATTCTCTTATAAAAAAATTGGTACTCTTTTCGTCACAAAAATGTTTATCTTATATTATATGTTGTTTTACATTTTTAATGTAAAATTTAATATTTTTTTTAATATGCATTAAAATCAAAAAAATATAATAATTAATTAAATAATAATTTAAAATATATTAAATATATTTTTATTTTGTATATAAAAATCTTAAACGGGTGGTAATTATAGGACACATGGAGTAGTAAAAGTATGCAACAGACATTGGTATGCCAATTCATCAATCACCCCATCATTTCATAATAATGCTATTTCTATCATTCACTACACTTCAATAACTTGGTTTCAATCATTTGCTTTATGATTGTGCTTTCTGAAAATATAAATAAAATTATTTATTTAGTGCTCAATATAATAATAAAAGTGAATGCTATCCTCTTTTGACTTTGTGTCAGGTTTATTATTTTTTTTAAATATGAGGTTTATTTTGCAATTTCATTTGTTAAAAATGGAAACGATTGCTTGGTTTCGGTGGCACTTTTATGAAGCCCGTTACCGTCCTTTTGTGTTGTCACATTTGATTTTGACCAAATTATGGGAAAAGTCTTTGGTCAATAAAATTAGGTAAAGTAGGGAAGCTACTCATTCAGTACTTTCTTTTTTTACTGTCTATTTTTTTCCTTAAGTTACGGAGTATCCTAATTACCTCAAATTAATAATGTTCGAGCGAAGTAGGACCACAAGGACGGCAAAACTCTCTCAATCAAATTTTAACACAACTGCGTACTCAGGACTCAAACTTAAAATTTCTAATCAAATTAAAATAATTTTACGCTAATTAAACTACGCGCTTGATGGTTTTTACTGCCTATCATTTCTTCCCAATGTATATTAGAGATCTGTCGTAGCATTTAAAACTAAACAAATGTTTGTTTTGCCAAGAAAAACAAACCCATCGTTTATTTTTTTCTTATATTTTTTATGTTTCTAAATAATTGTCATTTTTGTTAATTTTTAATTATTTAAAATAATAATTAAAATATAATTAAATTAATTAAAAACTTTATTTTATATTAGAATTTGAAATATAAATCTATATATTGTTAATAAATAAATGAGAAATATTAAAATGAGTTAAAATCTTATGTGGGAAGCTATTTGTAAAAGATATAAAATCTTATGTGTAAAACACTAAAGCTCCTCTCTTTTTATGTGGCAAGTTATTACCAAAAAATTTAATATTAAAAAATTAGTTCAACTTCTATAAAAGAATATTTAAATATTTCTTTGTAGAGTCACTCTAAAAAGTATTTGAATATATTTTTTTATTCAAATATTACTTCATATTTTTATATTATAATATTTTTTTATTTGGTATCATTATTTATGAAAACACAAAAATAAAAAAAAATCTAAATAAGTATATATTTGAATAGTTATAATTATTTCATTTTAATTTCACAAAAGAATAACACATTTTCAGAAAGTAAAATTATAAAATATAAATTGTAAAAATCTTTATTTTTACTAACACAAAAATCAAATCCGATTTAAAAAATCAAAATATTTTTAGCAACCTTTTAAAAGAACAAATACGATATTTCTCAAGAGAATACCTCATTCTAGATGTATAAGGGACAAAACAAATTTTTTAGTTAAGTGTATATTTGAATAGTTATAAGTATCTCATTTCAATTTTATAAAAAAATATATTTTCAGAAGTAAAAATATAACATATAAATTGTAAAAAAATATCATTTTTACCAGCATAAAAGTCAAATTTAGTTTAAAAAAAAGGATATTTTTTAGCATTCCATCCTTTTGAAAAGACGAATACAATATTCCACAATAAAATACTGCATTCCACCTGTACAAGCGACAGAATTTTATATGTGCAATTCTAACAAAAATTATAATTTTATATTCATATGAAAATTATATAGATAAAAACAAAAAATTTACAAAGTAAAATTTACCTACAAAAATATTAAAATATTAATAAATTGTAAAAAATATAATTATCATATTATCAAAATAATATTATGAAATATATAAATGTTTGAGTGACATTATTATAAATTAGATGTATTTATTTACATAATAGGTTGCTAGTCATTTCATTAAAGTAAAATAATGTGTGTAAAGTATTAGTGAAAAGTGTTTAAAAGAGTGTCCCTTACATTTATCATTTTTTTAATAGCTTGCCACATAGGAATAGGAAGAGTTTAGGCCTATAGGATTTTATGTCTTTTGCTAATAGCTTTTCATATAGAATTTGTAATCAATTCTAACATTCTTTCTCATCTATTAATAATAGATAGATGGTTAGATAGATTAAAAAATATTAAAATTTAATTTGATATTTATTGAAATAGACGTTAAATATGAGTATTTTTATCTAAAATACAAAAAAAAAATATCACACATGATAAGTGTTAAAATATGTATCAAATAAATTAGAGTAAATAAAAAGATAATTTTTTATTAAGAGTGAATATTAATTTTTAAGTAGAAACTAATCATATAAAAGAAAATGAAACATTTATGTTGTCCCTTATACGGGCAGAATGCAATATTTTGTTAAGGAATACTATAAAAATTTAAGCTATAAGTATTTTGTTGTGCATTGCATTGATTGGATGTTGCGAATTGAACTAGACAAAGTAAGAAAACCAAGTGCAGGGTTGTAACACGGGCTCCATGGATACTACTAACACAGGTTTGACCCACTTAGCCACTAATTAACTAGACTAGGAGGTTTGACCTACCTAACTACTAAGACTTACAACCTATTTAGAAGGGGAATACTCACCTAACCATAAAGGTTTGCAACCTATTTATATGGGAAATATCCTTTCTTAACTTTATATCTAAACGATGTGAGATAACATGTTTCCTACTTTTGACCAATGTGGGATTTTGGTAGTTATCCAAACAAAGCCTCCTTCTACACAAATTCCCACATATATTGACGTTCTTAGAAAATTGAACTCTCTTGTTTGTCTTCATCTTCAGTCTTCTTGTCTTTCTTTATTCTTTTCCCTTGAATTGAAACTTTCAGTTCTAATACATTTGTTAGCACTCAAACCTCACAAGAATACCAACAACAACAATAATAGACAAAAAAAATACACAAGAATTTTTGCATGGTTCGGTCTTTCAACAATAGACCTATATCCACAATTTTCAATAAATAAAAGTTATAATTTTTGCACGGACAAAAGTATAAAAACTCTCTCACAAAGATTATAGTTTTTGAACAAAAAAATTATAAAAACTTTCTGTCACACAAAAGACCCAAGCCAAGTTAAACCTCAGAAGCTAACTAGGCTGATGAGTTTGATCCACCTAAGCACTAATGTCTAAAGCCTATTTATAAAGAAAATACCCATAAAGCCTATTTATAATGGGAATACTCTTTCACAACTTTATATCTAAACAATATGTGAGAGAAATGTTTCCCATTTCTAACCAAAGAGAGATTTAGTTAGTTATCCCAACAATAATAATCATATAAACATGCCAGGAGATATGTTTGATTGAATTGAGAGTCGACTCGTTACTTGGCGAAAACAAATGAATGAGAGTTGCTAGTAAGGATGACAATCGGACCCGACACCCACGGGTAATTCGATTCCTGTCCCTATTTTAACCAAGGAATACCCGTTTTGACTGAATACAGGGATGGAGACGAGGATTCTCCGATTGGAAAATTCGGAGATGGGTGGGGTACTCTCTTTATCCCGGTTGGGAATCCCCGTCCCGTTGGGAACCAACGGGGAATACCCATACCCGTAGGGGAAAACCTGCATCTGTCTCCGTTATTAATATTTTATTAAATATATTATGTATATATAAGTTATTATTATATCTATAATATGTATAATTATTTTTTACTAAATATTATATTATAAATATTATACTTTAATTATATATATAAATTTAGTTTATATATAATTATTTCTAAAAAAATAATTTTTGGTTTAAAAAGGGGTATGGGGATTTTCAATACCTAACGACGACGAGAATGGTATCCAAAATACCATCCCAACAGAAATAGGGACAGAAATGGGAACAAGAATTAGGTTTAAAATTTGGGGACGGGAACAGAAAAGGGAGTTCCCGGAGGTCTGGTCCCCATTACCATCTCTAGTTGTTAGAGTAAACAACTTAGCACGCCTGACTTAGTTGAATGCACATTCGATACAAATGTCACTATTTTTCTAACAATAAAACCACATATCATACAAGTTATTAGTTTGAGGAAGATGGAAGAAGAACAGAAATAGGGAACATTAAAATAACCAAATAAAATTTTATTTCCTGTAACTTAACCCCCAAAACATGCCAACTTAGAATGATAACAACCCCTGTAAGTTTCTCTTTGCCACATTTAGACTCTCCAACCAAAACCTCCCATCCTAATTTTCTCTCCATTTTCCACGGCCATTCCAAACAAATCACACCTTTTTTTGTTGCAATTAAGGTTTTTGTTTTCTTTTTTGGTGAGGCTTCTCACAATCTTCTTATTAAATTCTTTTATGGTTTTAGTTGTTGATAGGTTTTGGCAAGCTTGGTGTTTGTTAACTCCAGCTATTTTCAAAACCTCATTTCTATTTCTGTTTCCCTAACTTACCGAAAATAAGAACAAACAATGCAAGAGCAGAACCTTCTTTTTATAGATTTCAACGTTCCTCGAAATCTATATTGAATGAGTTCAGATATGTATTTGGAGTGATCAAACAAAGCTTTTGAGGGTCTCAATGCAATATTTTAATGATACAGTACCATGGCAAGCTTATTGGGCTACGCATATTGATCTTTCTGCTAGATATTGTTGATTATGATGATGATTTATACGTGAAAATATGATATAAGTTATTGCACAGTATTATACATTGGAGGTTCTGGATGAGTTTGGAGCTGCATTTGCTCAAAAATTCAGATTTCGAGGAGCGTTGAAGGCTTGAGATTTCTGGAAAATTATCGTTCTTGAATGATGAGTTGCTTTTCTTGTTTCCAATCTCACAAAAAGATATCAGTAAATAGGTCTAATAGCAATAAAACAACACCAGCACCTCATTCCCCTCCCAAGAAAGAATCAAACAATGCAGTGCATCCACGACCTGGTAAGCAGTTTTATCACATTACATCGATACTTGTGAACATTTAATTTAAGTTCCTTGTTTTCTGAATCTCGGAATATGACTTTGATGAATTGTTATGGATGTGCAGATAATCTGAAAACAAAGGCACTGCCTCAAACTAATAGCAATGACAGGAAGGATATTACTGAAAAAGAAGCTGTTGGAAACAACAATATTGCAGCAAAAACATTCACTTTCCGTGAACTTGCCACTGCTACAAAGAATTTTCGGCAGGAATGTCTGGTAGGTGAAGGTGGATTTGGGAGAGTTTACAAGGGAAAGCTTGATAAAATCAACCAGGTAAGATGGTTAATGCTTAAGTTTCTTATTGTACAGATGAGAAATGTTTTGACATTGGTCGAATTGGATTCAGATTGTGGCTGTGAAGCAGCTAGATAGGAATGGACTGCAGGGAAACAGAGAATTTCTTGTTGAAGTGTTGATGTTGAGTCTATTACACCATCAGAATCTTGTAAATCTTATAGGATATTGTGCTGATGGTGATCAAAGATTACTGGTGTATGAATACATGTCAAAAGGATCCCTTGAAGACCATCTGCTAGGTATATTAATGTCGAATAAAAGCTAGTTTGAATAATTATTAATGAATTTCACTGGTGATTGAAATTAATTATGCTCTTTGGATGGATTTTCAGATTTGAACGAAGAGCAAAAACCATTAGATTGGTTCTCAAGAATGAAAATAGCATTAGGAGCTGCAAAGGGTCTAGAATACTTGCACGATAAGGCTAATCCACCAGTAATATATCGTGATTTGAAATCTTCCAACATTTTGCTGGACGACGAGTTTAATGCGAAACTATCTGATTTCGGCCTGGCAAAGCTCGGACCAGTCGGGGACAGGTCTCATGTATCATCAAGAGTGATGGGAACATATGGTTATTGTGCGCCAGAGTATCAAAGAACAGGGCAATTGACAGTTAAGTCAGATGTATACAGTTTCGGAGTTGTTTTGCTCGAGTTGATCACCGGTAGGCGAGCCATCGATACCACCAGACCGAACCACGAGCAAACTCTGGTTTCTTGGGTAAGTACAGGGCTCGTACGAATCTTAGTTTGATCAAATTACTCAACCTTGTCCAAATCAAACAACAAAACTACTGTTTTAGAACAACTGAGACTAACAAGAAGTAATGTATTCTTGAACAGGCACATCCTATATTCAAAGATCCGAATAGATATTCAGAACTGGCAGATCCAATTATGCACGGAGATTTCCCAGTGAGGGGCTTAAACCAAGCAGTTGCCGTGGCTGCAATGTGCCTACAAGAAGATGCAGCGGTTCGTCCTTTGATCAGTGACGTTGTGACGGCTCTCAGCTTTCTTGGATCAGGGCCTGAAGCAAATATTATACCACCTTCAGCTGCTCCACCACCACCGGATACCGGAGAGAGCGACAGCTGTTCGGAGAGTGCACAGGAACGCCAACGAGCAGTTGCAGAAGCAATGGAATGGGGTTCCAATTCCAGGCATTTGGCGTCGCGGTGTGGAAGTGCTACTTCATTGTAGATTTTGGTGTTATATATAAATTATCATCGTATGGCCAATGATTCTGAAAGTTTCATCTTCTGTGACCATTTTCCTTACTTTTTAAGGAAGTTTTTCAATTCAAAGCAAACATCAATTCAAGCTATTGAGACCAGATTACCCATCAGAAACTATGTTTTAATATCTACTGAACATGATGGTGAAATATGGACGCATTGTCAAAGAAGGGTGAATGGAACTGACATTTACCATGAGAATATGAATCTCTGATTGATAAATCGATCAGTTTTATTGAAACTGTTCTTACACTGAATCCATTCTCTCTTTGTTAGACATAAAACTTGAATTGATTGACACAAACTGGAAAGATTAATTGCAGAGAAACACAATGTTAGAACAGTGAGTATGAAAATAAGGCTCCTTTACATGTTTGTTGTAGAGTTAAGTCAATAGA
>CANYCX012275098.1:0-10738 GCA_948193385.1 Breynia disticha f. nivosa | reverse complement strand
CACTAACCTTAAATAAGACCAAGGAACATAACCTTAACATCAAAACTTAAAATCAAACCTAGGTTCACATCTTTGCATTTTCGTCATTCTTGACCTTCTTCCATAAAACTCCATTTTCAACCATTTAAACCACAATTTAATCCCTAAATTCAATACTCAAGGTTACTACACATCCATACCAATCAAACAAACCAATTTTCACTCATTTCCAACTTAAATTCAATGAGAAATCACCTCCGGAAGTATGGATACATTCAAAAACGAAATTCCCACATTCAAGTCGAAGAAAACTTACCGAATTAAGCTCTTAACTCGATCCTATAGCTTCCGCTCACCAAGATTCGATAAGTTTTTGCTTGGTTTTAGGTTTTGGAATTTTTAGTTTAGGTTTGGAGAGGTTTCAACGTGTGAAGAGGAAAATGAGAAGAAAGATGGTAACTTATAACATATATACATATTTCATTTTGACCATTTTGCCCCTGATACCTTCTTTTATAATTTTCTCTCTCCCGGAAATTATAACTTATCTCGTTTTTAATTTCATAACATATTATACACTCTCTTACCATTATTTATTTAATTATACTTCGCGAAAATTTTATTCGCATATTTTCCAAAATAATTTATAATTTCGTAACAATTCTAAAAAATTGGAGGCGTTACAAAAAACTATAAAATCTTGTACGTACATACATCCACTCACACATTTTCTCTTATTTAATATGAAAATCTTTACAAATTACCCTTAAATAAATGACATACAACTAAATAAGAATTAAATCATTTTAAAAAAATAAAACTTTCATCAAAACCTATAGTTGTATCCATCAATACTCTCCACAAACAAAATGCTCCAATTTTCCAATGTTTTCGTCTTTTTTCATTCTAAAACTATCAATTACTAAATTTTAGTCAATATTTAGGGTATACATTTCAAAGAAGACTCAAAACATATTCATAGGAAATTTTGGCGGAAAAAATTGTCGCCAATTTAGCATCTACATGGACGCTAAATTTAGTATCCACGTGGATGCTAATTTTGGCTATTTTTTTCGCGCCACAGTGTAGATGGAATCTAGAAATTAGCGTCCACGTGGACACTAATTTAGTGTCCACATGTGTAACATTCTCATCCCGAATCACTTAATTAAGCTTTTAATTAATATGTTTAAGAAAAATAAAAAGTTTTAAAATTAAAATGACGAAAATAAATGTTTAGAAACAAAGATATAAAAAGGTGACATGAGGGTGATAAATAGATGATGTTAAGTAGCCAAAAGAAGAGACAAACTATATGAACATAAAAGAACACGTGGTGCAGGTCCAAAACCGCCTGGTGAGCATGACCACGCGTAGTTCCATGCCCACCACACGTTCTTTTATGTTCTGGGTAGAAAAGTATAAGTTTTGATGCTTTGCGATTGAGTCAGAACTTTCAAAACTTCAAAATTGAACCAGAAAAAGGGGAAGCGAGAGAGTGAGAGAAAGGAAGAGGTTTATTGAGAGAGAGGTGAAATTGAGTAAGAAAAGTGGTTCGAGTTATCAAATCATTCATAGTTTTGAGCCGAGAACCCAGTGGTATTAGCGAAATAGGTAAAACTTGGAGTTTTCATTAGTTTTTACGAGCTTTACTATAATTGTTTTGACTTGATTCTTGCTAGAATTAGTGATTATTGATAGAATTGAGTTTGAAATTAAGTTAGAAATACGTTATATTAAGTTATTACTGATTTGAGTAACGATAAGAAAAAGGGTTAGGGTTCCAGCTAGGGTTTATAAAATTGAGAAGCAAAGTAAACAAAATTGATATGGCATGCATTAAATTAATGGTTATAATGGAAAATATAGGTATATTGTTGATTGTATGTTATTAAATGATTGTTATATGTTATAGGACGGCAGCTTAGCCAAGTCGGATGGGACGTGAGTTCACACCAGTCCCAGTATTTCAGCTGATAGGTGAGTATATCTCACTATTTTGCTATACTAAAAAAATGGTTATATATTTATCTACGAATGAATTATGAATGATTTTGCATATATGGTTAGATTATTTATGAATGACGATAAATGAATTATGCTATCCATGTACCTATTCGAAAATGGAAATGAAATAGAAAGGAAAGTGAAACGAAATGATAATATATGTGTGTACTTACATGATTACGATATATGATATATGAAATGAAAAGGGAATCGTAGATACAATTCAAATGAAACAGGTATGCATAACAAAAAAGCCATACGAAAAAGATATGTGAACATGTTTATATTTTCATATGATATGTGATATGTGTTATGATATGTGATATGGAAAGGTGATGGAAAGGTGATAAATGATCGATCATTCAGAGACGGGAGTAGGGCGACGAAGTTAGGTCCAATGAAAAGGAAGTGGAAAAATGTTTTCAAAACTAATAGGGAGACGGAAGTTAGGATTTATTATGAGCGAGAGCGTTCAATTCAAATGTATATGAATCAAAATTAATATGAGTTAAAAAGAATTGTTCAACGGAAAATAAAATGAATGAAAAAGAAAATGCAAAGGAAAAATGAAAAGGATGAAGAATACGTACGTAAGAAATGGGATCTATTGATATGCTATATTTGTATGCTAAGAAATGAAACTGGTTTGAAAGAATAGTTCGTATATGTGATTGTTTACGTGATAATATAAAATGAATTACAGATTACTCACTAAACCCGCAACTCACGCAACGACGATGTTTGTTTTAGGTACAGGTATTAGCATAGATAGACTTTTGTTCTAGCAGTGTTAGAATTTTCCTTTTCTACTGATTGGACAGCTGCTACCCGATCTACTTTTCTCTCTTCTACTGATGCCATTAGGATCTGTTGCTTACGTTTTGCATATGATGATATGTTGTTATATAGTTTGTATATTATGTTAGGGATTGACAGAGGATGAGTTTGATATTACTTACGGTTTGTTTTGTTGATATGGTCATATATATATATATATATATATGAGGTTGTGAGATTGAGATCTAGATATAATGGTTGAGGTGTATGTTGAAAAATATATGATTGAGTGTTTGAGAATTATTGGTATTGTTGAATTTGATTTGCTAGAAGGATGCAATAGGTATATGGGATATCCGGATTATAGCCGTTATATATCAGTTCTACATAAAGTATGGACTTGCTTAATAAAGAATGAATGGCGTATTAGCGTAACACAAAGCTTAATCCATGGATGTTTTAACTAATATGATCTATATTATGGTATTGTAACAGAATATTGATAAATGAGATATCCAATATATTCGTATGAAGTTACTCAAAGTACGAATAAGTTGAATGATAAGTATTGGTACTAACTTATATGTAAACATTGAGAAAAAGTTTAAAAATGTACGTGATTAATATGGTAATTAGAATAGGATGTTTTAATGTGGATGCTAAAAAGTGGGCCAAAACTTCCCACGTTATTGTTCCTATTGTCCAAAAACTGTTAATTTTAAGAATTTAGCGTCCAATTTCTTTAGACGCAAATTACATAAAATCTTGTAGTGCTTCATATAGAGAACATAAGTAACTAAACAAACTAGCTTAATAAGTCTTTTACATGCAAGTGTCTGTAGATTAATTAAGTGTACTAAACAAAAGATAACAAAACAAGGTTTGAAAATCATAGAAGTGTGATTTAGCCATAGTAGTGCTTTATTTTAGAACATAGTCATTTGAGTTATGTTTTCATAGGAAGAAATGTATTATTTGGCATCCTCAATGATAAATCTAACACTATTTTAAATTCTGATCGGTCATTCCTTGAAAAGTTTTAATTGCACTCCAATCAAAAGCATTTGAAAATAAAAGGGATATGGTGAAGCCACAAACACTAAAGTGTTCAAAGACTAAGGTCTATAGTCATAAGTTAAGTAATTAACTAGTGAGTATGTGAGAGTTTGAATTTATTATCTTCTTATCATATCAAATGTTTGTAAATCCAAATTGAAAAAACAACGGAGTTCTTATTCATATAAACTATTTTTTTGATTAGGAGATCATCTTTTCAAGAAGAATAACAGGAGATAAACTCAAGTTTCACAAGTATCTTGTACATGAATGATAGCAAATTGGATTAAGTTCACTAAGACTTGTGGAACAAAATCCACTACACAAGATTTCTAAAAAATGGTAAGAGAATTTCAATCATTAAATTAAATATTACATACTTAGAATCCTTAATTCAATGTATTAATCAATTATTGACTTGTGTTAAATTGAGATACAAGGTATCCTAATCTATGAAGATAGATTGTATTAATTTACTCAAACTAAGTGAAAGTACATAGTGTGTTCTAGGTATGTCTAATATGAACAAAGACAATTCATATTTTATGTCAACGGTTGATCTTATGAAATTAACAACTTCAGTAAAGGTCAACGAACATTTGTTATAGACACTATTATATAAGCTAATGAATGTACTAATGATAAGTATGACATATACACAATCTTTAAAAGTGTTGTGAATTCATATTTGGTGAGTAGGTATTCAAAATAAAAGATGTCATAAGATGATAAAAAACTCTTAAGATTAAATTATTTAACTAAATTAAAATACATAATCTAAGTATATTAAATTAAAGTTGGTTGAAAAGGAAGTTGTAGATTAAGTGATTTATGCATTGGTTTAGGAATGATCCCAATCATCTTAGGTCCATTTAAAATTTCACGTGACATTAACAAAGTCAATGCATTGGCCAGAGTCTCGTTCACATCCTAAGGTCAAAATTTATATTCAAGAATTATTATTCATAGTGATAAGTTCAAGATCATACAAGATTGACTGTAAAGACAATGTGGCTGGTTAATAATACGCTAGTTGCCTCTATTTTAGTTTGAGTGATTTGTAATATCTTTTTTTTCCAAGTTTAGGCCTTATTGGCTCTAGTAATTAGTAGGATATTATTAGTGTAGGCCCTAGCCCCAAATATTGTATACAGACTACAAATTCTTGGATATAGATCTCTAGGCATATATGAGGTATATGTCTATAAGAACTTAAAGCAAGAGATTATATTCTAAATATTCATAGTCAGTCACTACTATAAGAGTAAAGTATGAATTAAGACTAAGATGCTCTTTTTGATTTAGTGCATTTGACTTTGTTAGACATGCACTATTTCATATTAGAAAGCATAACAGAAGCGAAAGATTACCTACCCTTGAGTAGAGAGAAAATATCACTAGCCACTTCATAAATAAATTGAGAACTACATGTCCATACCTAGATGTTATAATATGTTTCATTATTTATCTAAGAGTTTAATGTCATCAAGAAAGGAATTTACTTGACAAGGATACCTATGTCATGCCTTATGTAATTCATTCATTTTAGAGTAAAGGGCTATGTAATTTTGTATAAGGTCGAATAAATGCTAACTGCATTTTTATTTGATTTTTATTGTGAACATGACTTGCTACAGTGTATATATGACATTTAAGAAGTTTTATTTGCTAATGCCAAGTTCAAATGGACCTATAGGAACACACATGAATAGATTTTTAAAAGGGTATTTTTGGTATGTCTTGAGGGCATGTATTTTGGATAATATAGTTAGACAAATAGTGTGGGCCTATATGGATAACCAAATGAGGCCTATAAAATGGGTACATAACTATGCACATTATAAGAGGATAATTTTTAGTTTGATTAGTCCTTTTAATTGGAGTATCATAATTAATGTTGGTTTCCTAATTAGGTTGGGTGTCTTATTAACTAAGATAACTAAATAAAATAGAGGATATTTTTTTGGAGTTTTATTGAAAATAAAATCAAATTAAATCTTTCTAATTAGGGTTATAGAGAAAATATGAAGAGCTGCTTTTTTATTAGGATGAGGGAATAAGAAAAATTGTAACCATGTTAAGAGAAGTCTGCCACGCCCTCTCTTTCTCTCTCACAATCATGCATTTCTATTCAAGAAAAGAGAAAGTCATTTTCTTGTTCTTGATGCAAGGTCATGTAGCTCATGTAAGAAAGTAAAAAAAATCATTTTCTCTCTTTTCCTTAAGCCATTCAGATCGTTTAATGAGTGGAGAAAGAAGATCTAGCACTTTTCTTGTACAAAATTCTATTTGAACTTGTGTGAAAATGTAGAGGAGAGAACTAGATACTGCCTCTTTGTTAGAGTTCATATGGTTTTAAGTAAAACAACGTTTTAAAGGTAATTTCCAATGTTAATGCACTTTGACGTACACCTAATGTGACCGTAAAAGGTTGACAAGTATGGGTATGATTCGTAATGCTATAGAATGCAAGTAGAAGCAAGCATGAAGTGAAGGGATTGACCCTATAATAATGAGAGAGGATATCATTTGCCACTTAATAAGTTAGATTGGGAAGAGTGTGGCTTAATCTAAATGGAATGATTAGATCATTCATTTAAACTTATTAACATCTTTATAGAGATTAACAAAGTGATTTAGCATCAAAGACTTATCTTATACAAAATCATAGTTTTGGGTGATCATAGTGTCTTACTAGAGACTTCTTGTCAGTTATTTAATTTTGGATCATATTGTATGACTAGAGACTGCCTATTGTCTATGAATTAATATATTCAATACCATTATTAAATAGTCCTACAGGATCACGCACAGACAATTAGTACACAAAAAGAGCAAAATTAGAATTTCACTTTGAGCCATTTCTTGTCACTGAGCTAGATTGGGCAATTGGACCAATTTTAGGAACTAGGTCCAGAATGAATGAAGCACATAAAATAGTAAGCCCGACAAATTCTATTAATGTTTCAGACATAAATGAAAATTATTTAAGATGCAATAGAAAATAAAAAAAGGATAATTATTTTCTTTTAAATGAAGATAAAAGAAAGAAAATGTGAAGTTTTTAAATTCAATTTGAAATCAAACTCAACCCCTTTTTGGCCAGTCATGCTACCAAATTTTTAAACATGGGATAACTGATATAATTGTCAATTTTATTACTTAATGGTTGTCATACACATTCACAAATAGAGAGAAGAGAGAGAAAAAACCTAGTTTTCTTTTTCTTCCTTCCTTTCTTTTTCCCCATTGTCGAACCCTCTCTACCAAAAAAACTATATTTTCATTTCTTTCTCATTTAAAGAAAGTTAAGAAACTTTGCGGGGCTGTTTGTGGGCACTAAACATGTAGGTAATTTTTTTTGTGATAACTCCAGTCAAAGGCTTTAAAGGTGAGATTTTTACTCTTTTAAAGTGCTTGTACACATATTTCATTTGATTATGCATATAGGATTGTAGAGGGAACACATTTAAGGTCCTGGGGCATCAAGAAACTAGACTTCAATTCATTTTAGACTGTATGTACTTGAAATTTTATGAAAGAAATTTGACCAAACAAGATGAGGTACTAAAAAACACTTCTTTTACATTAAAGCTTTAATTACACTTATTTTACCATTTGCTTATACTTCTTTTGCTATGCTTGAAAACCTTATGATCTTGGAATCGTTTTTATGTGTTTGGATTGATATTTCTACTGCCATGATCACTTAGAAATGTAGAAAATTCAATAGTGGTATCAAAGCGGTCACTTTAGCAATATAGTGCATAATTGGATAAATAAGTGATTTAGTTTTTTATTTGAGAGGCTATTTTATTTTGAATGTTTATTTCATGTTAAATATGAGTTAAAACAATATTTAAATTGTATATTTTTATCTTCATCATGGATGTCAATTTTTGTTTTCATGTTAGAATTAGAAAATTGCAAAACTAGGTCAATAAATTTTTTAATGACGATATGACATAGTTTGAAATCAAACAGACCTAAATTGGTTTTATGAGCATATGATGGACTTAAATACTTGTAAAAAAATTATTTAAGACCAAATTCATCTATACCCATAATTTGTTTTAATAACCTAATAACAAAAGTCTAAACTAGGTGCCCAATTTGATACATAATTTAACTAGTTAGTCATAGTTTAAAATGAAAAGACCTAAGATTTTATGGAGTTACGAATTTAATGGTAATTAGCCATTAATTTTTTTGAATTCCATGGTTTTATTTTATTTTAAACACTTTATGTGCATAAATGTAGTTTTAACACATTATGTGATATATTTGTAAACTTGGTAATCGAGAAGATTAAATCAATCTCATCTTTGGGCACATAATGATTTGGATATTGTCTTGTGTGTCTGAGGGCATTCATTGAGATTAATGGCAATGGGCTTGGCTTGGGTCCATCATTGGGTCTTAATTCTCAAGGCCCAAACACATAATTTCTCTAAATGGCTTAAGCTTTAAAACTTAAAATGGGTTTTTCGTGTTATAGGCCTTAGGCCTTAGGCCTAGTTGCTTAGAAGAAAAAGGTTTGGTGAATAGTTTTCATGATGCATTCATGGGCCTGGTTTTGGGTTTTAAAATTCTTCTGATCATATTTTACTAAATGGTTTTGTAAAGGCATGTTGAGCCTATTTTTGGTAAATTTCTTAGTTTAGAATTGAGGCTCAACCAAAAGGACAAAAATTTGATTTGGAGGTGGACTTGAAGACTGAAGAAGTACTATGTAATATTTTAGGATATAGTATATGTGAACCCCAAAAATAAAATCTCGTTTTTAATTTAATTAACGATATTATAAAATAATTATAAAATAATGGTAAAATATACACGGGCCCAAATCGATTACAACAATGTAAAACATCATCCCAAAATTTAGATAATTCAGCGAAAGCAAAATAAACGTTTGAAAATAAATCCAAACACAATTTATTACATATTTGAAATATGTTCAAATCCTACATCTGAAAACAGTACACAAACAAGATAATGGAGCTCTACCTCTGACGTCAGCAAGTCTGGTGCAAGATCACTGTAACTCCGATCCACTGGTAACTTTCAACGACCTGCACATTTTAAACAAATCGTCCTAGTGAGCGAGAGAGCTCAGTAAGTGGCGCAGTGAAAACCCATATTCCTTAGGGAATATGTTTCTCCTCTAACCTATTAGGTCTACTCATTTTATCTCTTTTATCTCATTATTTTCTCAAAGTATTAAGCATATCAATTATGCAATAATTTATATGTTATGTATGAATGCGACTCCAAATGCAAATGCAAATCACATGCAAATGCTTGCCCCGGAGTCTTCCCTTTTCTTTCTTTTTCTTTTTCTTTTTCTCTTTCTTTTTCTTTTTCTTTTTCTTTTTCTTTTCTTTTTCTTTTTCTTTTTCTTTTTCTTTTCTTTTTCTTTTTCTTTCTTTTCTTTTTCTTTTTCTTTCTTTTCTTTTTCTTGTACCCTTCTCCGATACTTCATATCGTATACCCTTCTCAGGTATTTCATAGCATATACCCTTCTCAGGTATTGCATATCGAGATCTCTCCCGATTACATCGGTCCCAGACCGGCATCGAGCTCTCGCCCGGCATAATCATCAGGCACAGCCTGTATCTCATATCTCAGTACCCATCTCAGGCACTCGTGTCACACAGTCATGCAATACAATGAATGAATAATGCATTCATGAATTTATTTTTCATCTCTTATGAATGACATGTTTATCAATGGTACTTAATTTCTTTCATTTTTCCTCAACTTCCACATACATGTATGTATATCATTTAAGATATAAGGTACATGTCATTTAATTCAATTAAGAATTATGGAATTCTTATAAGGCAAGATTTATGTAATTAATTCTCTCATATATTGTTCTTAAAAACAAATCTTTCTTACCTTATTTCTTTTATTCTCTAATGTACAAATAATTGGTATTATTTTGTACTCATTTATTTTGTATATCTAATTCAACAATAACGTATAGAGAATGTAGGGAATTCTCAACCATATAATTAATTATTCTATATTTGTCAAAACTGGACTTTGGTTTTTGGATATTGTTAAACTTGGAATGTGGCTAAAATAGATATATTATCTGATTTAAGGAGATTGGGCTTAAGCCCAGTAACCATTCAATCCGTATACAAACTACACGGTTTGGATTTGGAGTACGCGGGTTCGCGTTCACTCCGCATTCTAACTACGCGGTCTCACTCAATCGTACGCGGTTTGGTAACGACTCCAAGTTATTTCGGCCCAGTCCACGTTCTGAACTGACCTTCCGAATTTTATGTTCATTCCCTTCACAATTTCCTTTCCATCACTCATATATCAACCATATAATTTCAATCTTCCAACACTAAAATAAATCCTAACTTAATTTCTTGCTACTGGATCATAAAATGGTAATTTAAATATAACTATAGGTAATATACTTAACAAATTTAAGTATAAGCATTTGAAATGTATTAAAATTCATAAGTGTAAGTACACTTACCTTAAATCCAAGCAAATTCCAACAATTAACAAGCCTCAATATCCTTCCCAAAAATCTCACAAATCTTCTGTATATTAATTTACAACATACCAGAATTTATTATCTTTCTTTGAATTGTTTAATCCATTAACATCCATCCAAATCAACCAATTGTCAACTATAAGTAAACCTTATATCCACTTCATTTTCAACCAACTATTCATGCAGAAAATCATCTCAAATTATTATAGAATCAATCCAAACTTTCCAACAACAAAATCCTTAAATTCCAGAAATTTATTTAATCCTTTAACTTCACCAAAAACTCAAAATCAACTTAAAATCACCCATATGTAAACCTTTAACCATACCTTGATTTTGGATGAACTTCTTCACTAAATTTCCACCAATTTTTCCTCCAGAATTCTCTCCAGATCT
>CANYCX012275065.1:0-14712 GCA_948193385.1 Breynia disticha f. nivosa | reverse complement strand
TAAGATTGAGGAGATTGATCATCTTCATCAATTGTTGATTCTTGAGCTTGGTTCTAACAGATTAAGGGTTTGTCCTCTTCATTGAAGTCCATTCTTACTAATGTTATTATCAACGAGTTTCGAGCTGGCATGAATAGGATGTTTGTGGTATTTCAGGTTATGGAGAATCTGCAGAGTTTAACTATTTTACAGGAGCTTTGGCTTGGGCGGAATCGTATTAAAGTTATTAATTTATGTGGGTTGAAAAGCATCAAGAAGCTTAGCTTACAAAGCAATCGATTGACTTCTATGAAAGGGGTTGAGGTAATCAGAAAGCTTATGCTCGTATTCGCCATTGTTGGTCCTTAGCTTTCTTTTAAAGTTTCATTCTGGATGTGTTTAAATTGCAGGAATGTGTGGCTCTAGAAGAGTTATACTTAAGCCATAATGGTATTGCAAAGATGGAAGGTCTTTCTACCTTGTTCAGCCTCCGAGTGTTAGATGTATCGTCTAACAAGCTAACGTCGGTAGATGACATTCAGAGCCTCACCCAGTACGGATTTCTCCTTCTTCTGTTACTGAGTTCCACTTCCATGTCTCGTTTCTCAGATAGAGAGTTTCATTACAGATTAGTGGATCTATGGCTTAACGATAACCAAATCGAATCGCTTGAAGCCATTGCAGAGGCTGCTGCTGGTTCAAGACAGAAACTAACCACACTCTACCTCGAAAATAATCCATGTGTATGATTATCTTTGGCTTAGAGAGCATGAAAATTTTGGAGCTTTACTTATGCTAAATTCTCAGCTAATTGCTTGTTTGAATGGTTAAAATTGATTTTACATGGTTTGAGTTGCAAATGCAGGCAAAATCTCCAAACTACATCAACGCACTCAGAGAAAATTTTCCACAGATCCAACAAATTGATTCAGAAATTTTTGCCTAGAAGTTCTTACAGTTTTGATTCCGAATATTTGTTAAGCTGTTCGTGTGAAAGAAATATCAATGTGGGCATTATTTTTCAGTGGTGTTTCATGTATGCTGTTGGTTTTCATTAACATACTTTATTATCTCATCTATCTGAATGTGATTTGCAGGTAAGGTTGAAGTTGATGAAAATTTGAGGAAGAAAGTGAATGCTTATGCAAGAAAGTTGGCAAGATTGAGGTGGGAAGTGCTTTTGATTCTCCAAAAGAATTAACAACATATAGATTCTTTTACTTTTTGACTCTCTGTTCTTGTTTTTCTGGGTTTGCTTTGATTTTCTCAAAGTAATGTCGTGTAGTTTTTCTTGGTTACCATCTAGGGTTGAAGGAGATAGACTTGATTAAAGTGTAATTAGGCGTGACAATTAGAGTTGACATCTCGTAATTGTGTTAACAATTTTTTAACGGAGTTCTAATTATAATCTTGTTTCTCCATCGTCAGAATATAATCTGATAGAGTTGCAGATAACAAAAGTTATATGATGTTCATTCATTGATCACAAGTTAGTTGTCAGCTTTAGAATTCTGTCTTTATCCATCACTACACTGTATAACAATGCGTGGCGTCAAATTTTCGTCCATTTCTTGCCTTGAATTATTTTATTAATAAATTTGTCAATTTTCGATATGATAACACGACTTTTATATATATATATATATATTATAGTATTTATAAAATAAATAATAAGATATGAATGACACAGACTTAGTTCATGTAATGTTCATATCATCAATAACTTTCTGTTAGTATATTAAAATATTCATTACAAAGGTGTCTATTTTTTAAAATTATTTTCCGTGGCTGTTAAAAATTATTTTTAAAATCCATGACACCATATTTTAAAAAGATAAAAAATTATGTAAATATTCAATTTTTTTTAATCAAAAGTGAAATATGAATTACAATGTTCATTTATATTTATATGTTTGAATGTTATTTTTTTTGTAAATATATCTGATTTTAATTTAAATGTACAAAATTATTCAATCTACTGATTTTGTATTTTCTCTCTCATATTTAATGTTTTCAAATGGATGATATTTAGCCTCCATTTGTTTGACGGAAAATAAATTCTTTGGGAAAATATTAATCTATGGAAAATCAATTTCTGAATTTTATTTTCCTTTGTTTGGCAATCATAGGAAAATGTTCTTCGTTCGTAATTTCTAATGTTTGACAACTACATAAAAATTTAAGTAAAAAAATATTTAAAACTCATGTAAATAAAAATGTAAACAAATTAAAAATATATTAATGAAATAAAAATTCTACAATAAACTTAATACGATTAAAAACTATATAATATTAGAGATTATATGTAAGCAAATCAAAAATTGGAAAATGTTTTCTCCTTTTAAAAGAGGAAAATACTTGGTCATAAAACAAGAGGTTTAGTAAATCATTTTCTAGTTGACCATAAATCATTTTCCATTGACTTTTTTTTAGCTCAAACAAACAACAGAAAATGAAGAAAATATTTTCCAGGAAAACATTTTCCGTCAAACAAACGGAGCCTTAACTGCATTGATTTTTTCTCTTCACAATTGATTTTTTTTTAAAAAAATTTATTGACTAATGGATTTATTTTTTTATTATTTCTAATTTATTTTCAAGTTGATTTTCTTCTTTTTTTGAATAAGATACTAATTAGGTATTGTTATGATATATTCATTCATGTTCATGTATTTTCTTTTCTTAAAAAAAATTTAACTTATTTTTAACACATGAACAAGAATATAATTGAATCAATTATTTGATATGTAATTAATAAGGTGAATATTTTTGTATATTTAATTTAAAATCGATTATATTTATAAAAATTATAATATCTACTTATATGAGCATAAATGAAAATAAATATGATATGGTAGCCAACTCAAATGTGGGTGTTCTATAAGAAGTGAAGGTAAGAAAGAAGGTGAGGGCGGAAAGATTTAAAAAGCACCACCGCATTTCACCACCACCACCGCATCTCTAATCAATCCACAGAGACTGTGAGAGAGAGACCACAACCTATCATCTATCTCTCTCTCTAAACATGAGTACCCAGGTGGCGCCTGTTTCCGCTCCTCGCCGGAACACACAAAGACGCTCCACCTCCTCATCTTCCCGAAGGTCAAATTCGTCAATTGTCGCTTCCGAACACTCCAACAAACCTTCTTCTCCTCCCTCGTATTCACCTTCTTCCACTTCTTTCCTTTTCTTTTTGTGCTTTCCGTTTTTAATTTCATTTTCATTTATTAATTATTTTTATTTCTTTAGCTCTGTTGGAGGTGAGAGAACAGTCAAGAAACTACGACTCTCCAAAGCCCTCACCATTCCGGAGGGGACCACTGTCTCTGACGCCTGTCGTCGTATGGCGGCGCGTCGTGTTGATGCGGTTTTGTTGACTGATGCTAATGCTTTGCTTTCTGGAATTGTCACCGATAAAGTACCTTTACCGTTTCATTCTTTGCATTTATGATTGTGTGCGGTCTTGCCTATTCCTTTTATTACATTTGGTTTGAATTTATACATTGGATAGGATATTTCTACTAGAGTGATTGCCGAAGGGTTGAGGCCGGAGCAGACTATTGTGTCGAAAATTATGACGAGGAACCCGATTTTTGTTAATTCGGATTCGTTGGCTATTGAGGCTCTTCAGAAAATGGTTCAGGGTTAGTCTTGAATTTTGTTTGTGGTTTGAGTTGGTTAATTGTTTTACAGTTTAAAGAATATCGTTCTTTTATGTGGTTCGTTTAGTTCTTTGTGAAATAAAAGAATTGGCTCAATTTGAATGCTGGAAATATTTTAGGAAAGGAAAATAGAATTCAGTAAAATTCGGATTATTTTTCTTGGAGAGAAGGGAAGTTGTGAAACTTCTATTTGGGATGCCTTTGAAATGATTTTTTTTTTCTTTCCCCTTTTTGGGGTCAACAATGTGTGGCACTCTGAGGTGCTGAATTAAATTGGAAAATTGCATATGCTTGCCCAAGTTTATTGTTTGCAAATGTACCTTAACTCTATTGTTTATTGTGTTGTGCCAATAGTGATATATGAATTTTGAAGTGCGGATTCATTTAATCATGGCATGTGCTCGGCATGGAGCTTTCTTGTTAGCTGTTGTAGCCTGCATTGACAGTAGAGCTGAACCTTGATTCCATCCTTTGGGATACTTGAGGCACTTACTTTGTTATGCTTTCTTTAACAGGAAAATTTAGACATCTCCCTGTGGTGGAGAATGGTGAAGTTATAGCGATACTAGATATTACCAAGTGTCTGTATGATGCTATATCTAGAATGGAAAAGGCTGCTGAACAAGGAAGTGCCATTGCAGCGGCTGTTGAAGGGGTGGAACGGCAATGGGGAAGCAATTTTTCTGGTTCTTCGGGTATGTTTGTACTCTTATTTTGATTGTGCCCTTATCTTTAAAATCTTTCTTCGTTGAATAACAACAAATTTGGGATTTTCTTTTCCAGCTCCATTTGCTTTCATAGAGACACTCAGAGAACGGATGTTCAAGCCTTCCTTGTCAACTATCATTGGAGAACAGACTAAGTAACATTTAATCTCTTCTTTTAGCTGCATCTTATGTACAGATTTTATTCATATGTATCAAAGGGTTGGATTTGCTTTACCAATTTTTGTAGCTTTATATGTTCAGAGTTGCACTTGCTTCCCCATCAGATCCAGTCTCCGTCGCGGCAAAAAAGATGCGGGAGTTGCGTGTTAATTCTGTTATTGTTGCGACAGGGAACAAAATTCAGGGGATACTAACGTACTGTTCTTTTCACTCTTGGGTATCTTAATAAGATTACATTGTGTTATTCTATGACTTTGTCTTAGTAACAATTAATGTTGCTTCTTATGCCTTTGATGTCTCAATCTCTGTTTTTTTCTTGCAGCTCAAAAGATATTTTGATGCGAGTTGTGGCACAAAATCTTTCTCCTGAGTTAACTCTGGTGGAAAAGGTTTGTTATGGACATTTATCTTTTTGTTTCGTTCTTCTTTTGGCTCCACCAACACTTGGATCAGTATGTGTATATATAGCCGTATGTGGTAGATCATTTCTAGAGGTTGAGAATGTTCTAATATAGAATGTTCTAATATAGGCTAACTTTTCGCTAAGTTTTGTTCAAAGTAGGATTTAACTGTTGTGCATTGTATTTGTATCTTATAAGGTTTTCTTCTGCATCAAATTTTGTAGTGAAGAATCATTTAGTGTCTATAAATGGGGGCAGTGTTATAAAAACCGAACTGAACCGGCCGGTGTACCTGTCATTTGTCTGGTCCAATTTCATCATTCAGACCGGTTTGTAAGTGAACTGGTATTGACCCGATAAAAAAGGCAAACCAGTCCTGTTTTATATATACATATACATATACACTTGTCCAATTCTGATATCATTGTGTGATGGTTGTCAGAGAAAAAGAATTTATTTGGCTTTGAGAGGTATCATTGATTTGGAAGATCTCATTTGCATTTTTCTTAGTACTCCAGGTAATGACACCTAATCCTGAATGCGCAACTTTGGAGACGACCATCCTTGATGCTTTGCATATCATGCATGATGGGAAGTTTTTACATCTTCCTGTTGTGGACAAGGGTTAGTTCTTGTCTTTTAATTTCAAGCAGTTCCCTTTATTCTTATGCGGAGACTGGCCGAAAACCTCACATCATTAATTTGGTAACATACTTTGTTCAAATGGATCTGTTACTGCTTGTGTAGATGTTTTGCAAATAACTCATGCGGCAATCTCTATGGTAAACTTCTAACTCCACTTCACAGCTGACACATCTATGGTAATGCGTTTTGTCCTATTAATGGGCCTTTATGCATTGTTTTCAAAAGCTTGACATACATTATTTTCTGCCTTGTTGGTCCACCAGCAGTTTGTTACATATTTTGCCTACATGAGTGCATATATTTGGCAAAAATTGCCTTTATGGGTTGCTGTACTTGTGTAACTATTTTAGTCTTTTGGAACTTGGCACTATTTCAAAAGGGATCATGTGATAAAGTTGCAAATATTGAATTAAAGGATACTAATGAAATCACCAGGACTGTCATTGTGTGAAACTGTTCCTTTTATTCTTTCTGCTCCAATTTATCTGATGGATTTTGAGATTTGAGTGGGATACTTTGAAAATCTAATAGGTTGAAGGTAGCTCTGGATCTGTAAATGATATGGCAAGCACAATGATGCAAAAATTCTGGGATTCAGCCCTTGCTTTAGAACCACCAGATGATTACGATACACAAAGGTTGTATTCTTGCTTCTGTAACAAGGAGTTCATACTTTAATTTGGGTAGTTCTATTCTATCACTGATAATGCTGCATGTCGATTTCAGTGAAATGTCTGCACTAATGGCATCAGATGCGGGAGAGATGGGAAAGTATAACTATCCATCTCTTGGTCTAGGAAATTCATTTGCATTCAAATTTGAGGATCTTAAGGGTCGAGTGCATCGATTGAATTCAGGTGAGTGGTTTTCACAGGTTTGGTGTTGTTATACCTTGTTTGCTTTTGTTCTCATGTAGAAAGTGCAAATTATGAGCATTTAGTGTGGAATTATATAAGAATGTGAATAAGAAGCTGCATAGATGGAAAACATGATTAATGCAACGTTGTGCTGTAAACATACTTTCATTTGGCTTTTGTGGTGTCTAGAAAGGCCATTTTGTCAAAAACTCGAACGAAAACTTCTTATATTGCCTCTGGCTCTTTTCTTTACCAGGCACTGAAAACTTAGAGGAGCTTGTATCAGCTGTCCTGCAAAGGATTGGTGCCAGTAACAGTCCAGATCGCCCTCAGATTTTGGTGAGATTGTTTTGTGTAAATGTGATTTGTTCTGGATTTATCTCTTACCTTCTTTTATTTACATTATTTTACCAAATTTCTTACAGTATGAAGATGATGAAGGTGATAAAGTTTTATTGACAACAGACAGTGATCTTGGCAGTGCTATCAATCATGCTAGATCAGTGGGGTTGAAGGTAACATCTCTGTGCTAATTCCTATCTTGTGGGATGCAATTGCAATTTCACTTTCTAAATTTTGATCTAGTCTAAATCCTGATTCTGCTTTGTACCTGAAATTCCAAAATCTCTTCCTCAGGTTTTGAGGTTGCACTTGGACTTCTCAGAAACAAGCATACAAACAACGTCGCGATCAGACACAGTCACTGTGGAGAGGAGTGGATGGTTGTCTTTGCGCTCCGGTGTCTTGGCAGGCACGGTTGTTTTGGCCGGCATCGGAGTGTTGGTCTACTTAAAACGGAAAAAGTTGTGAAATCATTCTGACTCCCCATGTCAGCATTAACAGTGTATTGAGGGATCGATTTAAAGATGTTTATGGGCCAGAGAGTTTTGAAGAAGCTCAAGATAGAAACTAAGTAGGATGAAATGAAATGGACAACACGTCGAGTGGTTTACGCGCATTTGTATAATGTTGTGCTGAGAGCAGCACAGACATGATTGTTGAAGGCTATTATTATGTATAAGCCCCTCAGTTTTGTTGTATTTTTGGACATGTATATGCCAAGTTGTTGGCATCGTCCTTTTTACCAATTAGTTTTGTATTGACACAATCTCTCGGAAACACAAGTTGAAGGCAGAAAAAGGTAAAATCGCTTCCTTTAATTCCGTTTCGATTCACAAAACCAAAGAGTTTATGCATTTTGTCAAGTTTTTGATAATAAGACAAAATGTGAATTTTTGAGTCATCATGCTATAGTTAGGACATTATGTGACTTGTCATTTTTGTCACATAAAACAAATTTTGTGTACATAATATTATGAATGTATGAAATGAATGATTCAGATTAAAATTCAACTTTTTTATAAGTAATTCGACGGTATTATTTCCAAGTTGAGTGAAGACTTTTTCACCTGAGAGCCAATCTTTTTAGCCTCCTTTGATTAGAAACATTGCAGGTTGACTTGGAGCTAAAAGTCAGCGAACAATGCAGTTGCAACATGGTTGATATGCACCGAATCATAACCCTCTTATGACCGTTGTGCCCAACTCTTTACACACGCATTAAACAATCTTTCAGACACATCTCTCCTTTAACTCACCTCTCTCTCTCTCTCTCTGCATTCGATTGATTGGTAGAGAAGCATATGAACAATGGAGACTGACTACAGTTTCATCTCCAACACTACTCCTGACTTGACCCTTTCATTTTCTGCCGCTACCAGAGATGTCAATTACAGGTTCCTCTCTCTCTCTCTCTCTCTCTCTCTCTCCAGTACCAGTTTCCACTAAAGATTTTATCTTTCCATGTTCAACTTGTGAATTGCAGCTGTGGCTCATGCGGGTACGAGTTAAACTTGAGTTCTTGCAACCGAAACACTTCAGCTATTGATTCCAAGTATGAGAAGTCAATAAAGAAAGGAACTTTCTCCTTTTTCAGCATTGATGAAAGCAGGTTCACTCGGACTCAAGTGTTTAAATGCATTCCTTATTACATTTCTGTACGTTCATGGGGTTTGTTTCAGAGAAGAACTAAGCTTTTTTGTTATAAGTGTGGAAAACACATTGGAAATGCTTACAAGTTGCAAGATTCTTTGAGATCAGGCAGCAAATTGCATTCCATAGCTTGGGATGGGATTTGTAATGACACAGTTTACGAAATCAAAATTCGCGCTCTACAGCCTTCTTCTTCTTCTTTGGATGAGGAGTTCACTGCTTCCGTCACAGTGTGAAACTGAGTGATTTAAATAAGTGGGGTTTTGTTGGGAGAATTGATGTTCATCAATCACAGTTTGGAGTGGCAGAGAGTGTTGAGGACAGATTCAGAAGTTGCTGCTGCTGTTTCCATTTGGGGAGATTCCATTTTTTGGTGTTCAGATGTGAATGAGTGAATCGTTTCCTACAGTGTTGCTTTAATTTCTTATGTTCTTTCTGCGTTTCTTGTTAACTACGTTTTTCCCGTGTCTTCAGAACATAATATTAAAAAGAATGCAAAATTATGCAGAAAGTAAGCGAACTGTTCTTGTTAAATAAAGAGATTGAGACTGCTGATGTTCTTGTGGAACTTTGGCTCGAGTCTTGAATATAAAGTGTAGAAACTAACTGTACTAAGTCAGTTATGAGATTCTTCATACATTGCTTTGTCATCCATGTAGATGTGAAAAAATTGAACCTGCACCGGTGAACCGGAAATGCAACACCGATTCTAATTTGCCGGTTCTGAAACTAACTGCTAAAAACTGCCATGTCCAGTTTTAATTTCACAAACCATAAAACTGTGAAACTTCAGTACCAAACCTTTTTTCACCACTACATCCATGAATGCAAAGTATTCTTTTGTTCTTCTTGTTTTAGAACTGTCTTGCACTCAGCGTTTTTGTGTATCTTGATCCATTTTTGTGTATCTATTCAACCCAATTAATATCCAAATCTTTCAAAGTTTCGAGCCATTTTTGTGTATCTTGAGCTACATAAGCGTTTGAAGAGATCTTCTCTTCATTTTCTACACTTACAGATGCCATTCCATCAAGTTTCTTTTCCTTCACAATATTTGCTTGTCTATTTGGATGCCTCACCTTCAGTGCCAGAAGCCGAGAAACCTCGTGAAGTCCTCCCCATTTCTCTAATGCTCGTGCTATGTCGTATCGTCCTGCGCGCTCGAAAGACTTTCTACTTGGCATATAAGATTGATCCATTCCCCAGCTCCTCTGGAATCGACTTATCTGTGTCATCAGACAACAGAAACTTACAGGTTCAGATTAAAATGAAATTCAAATGCAAGAGAAGATCCATCACTTCATTAATAAGTGCAGGGACAGACCTAGAAATATATTTTAGCATGCACTGGGTCAAACGAGCCGGTTATAAATTATAACTCTCAGCCGTCAAACTTACTGATGGACGACACTACCCATAATCGAACTGACGGAACCCTTGCTATAAGGAGTTTCGCCGAGGTCGGTTGTGCGGCACGGACTCCTAATATACAGGGACAACCTTAGGAAATATATTACAGTGGGAAATTGAGTCTAACAAGTCAGTTATCATAACCGGAAGATTTAATAGATGTCGGGAATATCACTCATACTCGAATTGACGAAATCCCTACTATAAGGAGTTTTAGCGGGGCACAGATCCCACTGACACCCCTTGAATTGTAACTCGCAACCGGCATATTTAACAAATGTTGAAAACATCACTCATAATCGAATTGACAAAATTTCTACTATAAGGAGTTTCGCCAGGGCCAGTGGGGCCGCACCTTGAATCCGTCCCTTTGTTTGATGCAGTATTTCAGATTCTTTTTACCAGTTTAATTGTCATATGGCATCGCAAGTCAGCTTGTAAAGCTGCAGAATTTAAAATGTGTGAGGACCCATGATTAGTCATTACATACAATGATGCAGCCACTATCAAGAACAGTTAGAACTTGTGAATATGTATTTGTTAGTGGGTTGAAGCAGTTAATTAACATGTTCTATTTATAGTGTCGTAAATAACTCTTTTTTATCTTTGAATCATATTTTCAGAATTATCTTCTCTCAATCTATCGTTCTCTATCTCTCTCTTTCTCTTCTTGTATCTCTCTGCTATCTCCCTCAATCTCATCTCTTCTACTTTCTGTCTCAAACCTCCTTTTTTCTTCCCTCACTATCAATAATTCTATCTATTCTATCTTCTCAATCCGGGTTCGTAACACATAAATAGCAAAACATGCTTTTAGGAAAGTGAAAATGTTACACGCATTGAAGTTATGCTGGTTTTAGAGTTCTGTTTCTTAGCATATTCTACATTTCTTTCTTTGCAGCCATTTGTCATCCTAAAATAAGAAGCTTTCAATGAGATTCGGCTGATTGAAAATGAGACCAATATTCTTTCACAAGCTGTCCAAATAGTGATCCTTCCTTCTTCATCAACTTCATCGGCTCATCGTACTCCTCTATTTCCCCTGGAAAAATTTGAAAACAAACCTTCTTAGTGCATTCAGAAAACAGAATGATCCCTGGAAATTGAAATCCCTTTTTTAGCTTCTGATACTGGTGCGTTTAAACACATGATTCAAACCCCATTTTTTAGATATGCTAACAGTTCATTTACATTATGTTTGACGAAAGAAAGAAATGAACTTACCATCACTGATGGCTAGCACCATGGTACAATCCATGACTGTTGGTATCCTGTGAGCTACTGTGATCACTGTACAGTCAGCGAATTCCGTCCTAATAGTTTTCTGCAAAATTAAGTCGGTTGCATTGTCAATTGATGCAGTTGCTTCATCCAACACCAATATCCGACTTCTTCTCAGAAGGGCGCGTCCCAAGCAAAACAGTTGTCTTTGCCCCATGCTCCAATTTGATCCGTCTTCAACAACTGTGCAATGTGGTCTTCGTTAGAAATGATCTTGGAGACAACATTGTGAGATATTGATTCTGTTTGAATGCCAGGAACTTACCTAAGGAGTCTAGGCCACCCTCTTTCTCTTGAACAGCCTCGCGGAGTTGACACTTACCGAGAACCTGCCAACGAAAGAGGTAACGATGATTTAGAAAATGCAAGGGGCTCCGCGTTGAATCAATAGAAACCAGAATAAAGAGGAAATTTAGATGAATACCTCCCATATTTCTTGGTCAGTGTGTTGAGATAAAGGGTCCAGGTTGTATCTGACAGTTCCGTTAAAAAGAGTGGGATCTTGAGGTATTATTCCGAATCTGGACCTTAAATCGTGAAGTCCAAGTTTCGAGATGTCAACACCGTCAACAACGATCTTTCCTCCGGCTGGCTCCACCAGGCGAAAGAGAGCACCAATAAGAGTACTCTTCCCACTACCAGTTCGACCAACAATACCAATCTTGTGCCCTCCTTGAAACGTGCGAGTGATTCCTCGAAGAACTAGAGGTGTCTCAGGCCTGTATCTTATCTGTTTCAAATAAAATATAATCAGAAAAATAAAACTCAACAAAACATTTACTCAATGAACAAAAAGCCTACCTGCAAGTCACATATTTCCACTTTACCCTCTGCTGGCCAATTTGCTGGCGCGCGGTTATCTTTTATAATCTCAGGAGCTTCATTTGGTATGTGCATGTACTGGTTAAGTCTCTCAACAGAAATGGCGTAATTTGCAACAGTGCATTGAATTTGAATCGAATTTACCAGGGACATGTTCAATGAAAGACCATAAGAAAGTGCCATTCCAATAAATCCTGAAGTTAAAAAAAGAGAGAGAATAGTTTATCTAACTGAAAAGACTAAGAATGTAGACTTTTAGTTCCAAAAGAAGTAAATGGCATACACACCAGGGCTAAATGTTCCAGGAGGAAGCAAACACATGCAGAGTGCTGCTGAGGAAACAACAGTTGCACTGAATGTTTCCAGGCGTTGAATTAGCCATTCATTTGCTGCAAAACTGTGGAAAAATGGACTAGCATTGACGTCAATGAGTTTAAGATTCTTTGCAAAGAACCGCTCTTCCTCTTCGAAAGCCCTAATTGTCATGGCACCGGCCACTGATTCAGCCAAATGGTTTGCCACCAGAGACTTTGTTGTGCCATTGATTCGCATCAACTCTTTTGCAGTGGAAAAATAATATCTCTGCAAGTGGAAACAATCTCTCAGTTCAAGAAATCGAAAAGTGCATCTTTATAAATACAACATCAAATATTTAAACTCATTCAGCCCCGTGTCGGTTTTTCTCTTATTTTCCAAATAGGCATAACTAAACTGCAAATGAAAAGAAACCAGATAATTTTCAGTGCTCACAAAACAACCTCGAAAATTTACCTGCAACCGAATTGCCAAATAAAGCATTGGGATGGAAACAAACAGAACTTGCCAGGTGATCACAGCTAATACTCCAAGATTACTATAAGTATTTAAGCTAGCCCCAACAGCAAATACTAAACTGAATGGTAGATCGAGGTCAATAATGCTAAGATCAGCTGAAACCTACAAGAAAAAAAATAACACATTGATACAGAGATGTCAGTTACATTTCTTCTTCCCAACATAAATTTATGTTCAGATATGCTTACCCGACTAAGTATTCTTCCAAGAGGAGTGGAGTCATAAAAAGACATGGGTGCACGGAAAAGGGAATTCAGTAGCTGTGAGAACAAAGAAGTTGAAGATTGAAGGCCTGAAACAACTGTGAGGAGAGATCTAAACAAAAGAAAGATCATCGAAGCAATTCCAATTGCCAAGTAAACCAATATCAACTTTAGCATGCTAACATGAGGATTCTCAACGTTAGCTGCCATCCAAGAATTCTGCAATATCTGTCCACCGACAAATGAAAGATGGCAAAGGGCCATTAGGGAGAAATACAAGAATCCCTTACTCTGATTGAGATATTGGATGTATGGCCTTAACCCTGTATCGCCTACTTCTCTTTCTTCCGGCTTAATCAGTTGATCGCCTCTTGATAATTTGACTTGCGTTTCTAAGTAAGTTTTTTTTATCTCCTTGGCAGCTGACTGTTGCCTCTGAAGAGGAGTATCAGTAACTGCAGCAAGCCTTTCAGAACCAGCAGTCTCTTTATGTGCACTGACGAGGTTCTGAAAATCTTTGCTTGAGTACAATAACTGATGATAAGGTGCTGCTTGCAGGATTTCTCCATTTGACATCAACTGTCGAACAGAGGCAACTTGTGTTATCAGTTTTCTTATTGTGAGAATACAAAGCTTAAAAGTGAAGATCAACATTCCAAGAAACGTATTAAGATTGGGAATGCTTACCAAAACAGAATCAAACGCTGGTAGAAAATCTACTTGATGAGTAACAAGTAATACTGTCTTCCTTGAAAGTGCTCCCATAACGTATTCCTGCAACAATTTTGTGTTAGCTCTCACTAAATACTGCTAAAAAAGTACATATTCAAACAAAAATTGCTTTCTACTTTCTTTTCATTACATTGAATAAACTGGTAGCAGTTTGCGCATCCACGGCACTGAATGGATCATCCAAAAGGTATATATCAGCATCCTGATAAAGAGCACGAGCAAGTTGAATTCGCTGCTTTTGGCCACCACTCAGATTGACTCCACGTTCGCCAATTTCAGTGAGATCACCATCAGGAAGCAATTCAAGGTCCTTGACCAATGAACACCTCTCAAGGGTGTCCTGATATCGGCTCCTATTCATTGGGGAACCGAATAAAATATTCTCTTGCAGTGTTCCTGTTTGAATCCACGCCGTTTGAGAAACATAAGAGATCCTTCCATAAATGTGAATCTGTCAGCGTGAAAAGTTTTCAATCACTAAAAGAGCTCTTCATTTCTCAATAACATATAAGAAAATGTAAGGATTAGATGGTCACGGTAGCAGTATTTGAACAATGAAAGATGAAATGAATTTGGAACTAAAAAGAAAAATTAGACAACTTACACTCCCCTGAATATTAGGAACTTCTCCAAGAATTGCTGCTAAAAGAGTCGATTTTCCCGAGCCAACTTCCCCGCATACAGCTATCTTTTCTCCAGGTCTGATCTCTAAATTTATGCCTCTAAGAGTTGGTTTAGATGAATTCTCTTCCCAAGAAAAGTCTGCCGACCTGACCACAATGGCATGGTCCATTGGATCTTTGCCACCCTTTTGTCTAGCATTTCGCAACTCTGGAGCTTTAAGAAAATTCACAATTCGTGCAAAAGCTACTTTTGCCTGAATAATCACACCAATGACATCAGGGATTGTCCGAATTGGATCTTGAACAAGGCGCAAAGTTGCCACGAAAGTGAACACATTGTTGGCACGCAGAGGAATTTTCAGGAAATAGCAGGCTCCAAATGTA
>CANYCX012273097.1:0-12490 GCA_948193385.1 Breynia disticha f. nivosa | reverse complement strand
TCGCTACGACACTGCGTACTTCGTAACGACACCGCGTATTTGGAAAATTCCGGACTTTTATTTATTTTTCACTTTTTATCTTTCGTCAATCGTAAATCATCCGTCCGTAAATATTTTCTTAACAATTAAATGTTAATTTCGCGTCATTCTATCGACGAAAAATTTTCAGAATGTTACATATTCTGTTTTTTTACTAATGTCTCTAATGTGTTGTATATGGATTCCAGGTTCTTATAATGTCATCCATGGTTTTAAGCCTAGTTCCATCTGTCATGATCTATACCTGTGGTACAATGGAGCTCTGAAACCAAGTATTACAGTCCTGAGTTCAGAATTCCCGATTGGAATTTTAGAAGAGATGAATTGAGATTACGAAATAGAGAAAGTAGAAGATTAGAGAGGGAAATTATAAGATGTATTAGCATAGCCAACTATAATGTTGTAACAAACTATATATAGCCCTAGACATGCTAAACGGGCCGGAACCGCCGGTTCCGGGCCCGAACCGGCGGTTCACGGTTCGGGAAACCCCCGAACCGTAACCGGCCCGTTTAGCTGACGGTTCGGCCCGGTTCCGGGCCGGGTCGGAACCGCCGGTTCGGCCGGTCCTTTTTTTTTTTAAATTTTCGTTTTATTTTGTTAGGAAAAAATAAAAAATAAATAAAAAATAAATATATAACCGTTGGAACCGGCGGTTCCAACCGAAAACCGGCAGTTTAACCGTCGGTTAAACCGCCGGTTCACGGTTCACCTAAGAGGTGAACCGTAACCGGCCCGCCCAGGGACCGGTTTTACCCGGTTCCGGGCCGGGCCGGTCCGGGCCCGTGAACCGGCGGGTCCGGCTGGGCCGATTCCGGGCCCGTAAACCGGCGGGTCCGGCCCGCCGATTACGAGCCCAATTTTCCAAGTCTATATAGCCCCATATGTCTTGTCCACTAGTGTAACAACCATTATTTTTAACAAACTTAACTCCAAAACCACTACTCTAACCAAAGACTTCCCAATAGAGAAACAACATCCACTCTTTTATTCTTAATAATATTTTAGACGGTATCATTACACTTAAAATTGAAATTTCACTAAATTATATATATTAGGAGTAATATTGTCTTTATTTACATAATTATTTTGTCAAAAATATATACTAAATAATAAATAATTATATTTGTAAGAAATTTAAAATTAAAATAAGTGGTCCTTTGATACATTTTATAAAAAAAAATATAATTTTTGAAAAGTGTTATTACTGAAATTAGAAGGGAAAAAAAAGAGAGAAAAAGAATAGCATGAAACGGCAACGTTTAGTTTGGTAGGGCTGCTTAACCCGGTTAATTATTTGGTGTCCTGTCCTCACTTATTAAACCCTAATACCAAAACCCTTCTGTGGTTTGTGAAAGAAGAGAAGACAAGGATATGGAGATTGAGGGAGACGTAGAAGAGAGAAGAGTGGAGGTTCGTTTTATAACGAAACTAAAGCCTCCATTCAAAGCTCCACCAACCACCATTGCCATTCCAGCCAATCTCACTCGTCTCGGTCTCTCCACCATTGTCAATTCCCTCCTCAAAGCTGGTACATAGACTCCTCTAAATCAATCTCTAAATTAATGAGTTTATTCCTTTTAGTAGTTTGATTTCTGTGATTAGGTGATGCTGAATGGGAGCCTCAGCCGTTTGATTTTCTTATCGATGGCGAGCTTATTCGTATGTCTCTTCATCACTTCCTTCTCGTTAAGGGAATTTCTGCGGTTAGTTTTTGTTTTTGTGAGTTCGAAAATTGTTTTTATGCTGTTATCTTTGGTTTCATTGTGCACTGAGTGAGAAACTGGTTGTATTCGGGAATGCTATGTTTTGTATTTTAAACTCATTAGTGCACTAATCCGTGCGTGTCAATGATTTTCATGGTTATCATAGATGATGAGAATTTGATGAATAACTATGTTCAAGAAATCTTATAAACAAGTAGACTTCCGTTTTTTTCCCTGTGACAATACTTGCAGTTATATTTCAGAGAGATGTCTTGGTTTATAAGAACTTAAATACTATTTAGTGAACTTGATTGGTCATGGTCATAACTTCAATTTTGTCTCTTACAGTAAAATTTTCTCAACTGTCATAGTTTGATAACATAATCATGGAATATTGCAGGAGAAAGTTCTGGAGATTGAATATATACGGGCTGTTGCACCAAGGAAAGAGGAAGAGCCTTCTTTACATGATGATTGGGTCAGTGCTGTCGATGCCTCGTGTCCTCGGTAATCATGACTATACTAGTTTTTTTGCTCATTTCCGTTGGTTGTTGGTATGGCTTTCTTTCCCTGTGTTTTTTGCTCGTCATTGCTGGTATGGTTTTCTTTGACGACTCTTTTATGGAACTATTAAAATTCTAGCCAACTATTTGGTAGTACCTCATGAGTTGAAAATTGGGTGAACAAATTTAGAAATGGTCCCACCATTTAGATATTTTTCCATGTAATAGCTCATTTAAAGATATGCAGTTTCAATTTGTTGTTGAAAATCACACTTTCCTCAATGTCATTGGGTTTTATTGTCTACAGAAATGGCGTTAACCCCTCAGTGCTCTTTTTGAACCTTGTTGCCCAAAAGATGAAAAGATACTCTTTACTCTTTGGCTATAATGATGTTATATATCCACCTTAAGAATGTGATAAAGGCAAAATTTTGAATATTATGCATGATAATCAGTTGTATTTCCTGTTGTCTTCTTAGAAACTGTAAGTAGTGTAACTTTGCACGCATGGGATTGGAAATATATGTTGTCCTTGTGCCATGTCGGATCAGCTTGTACTGTATTTCATTTTTATATGTATTGGAATCATCAATCATATCTGGTGATTTAGTTATCTTTTTTTATTTATTTTGTGAGCTACTGAGCTTTTAACTTTTCTAATAAATGGTATTTGGCAGGTTCATTTTGACAGGGTGCTATGATGGTTTTGGAAGGTGAACGATCAATCAATTTTGATTATATTGTCTCTATGCTTGGACACTTTTGCATTTTCAAGTTTTTTTTAATGTTTTTTATGATAATTGACAAAGAACCTGGTTTATCTTTGATTAGTTTATTTGTGTTCATGTGTTATTTAGGATATGGAAAGCTCCTGGGTTATGTACTCATGTATTGGAGGGACACAGTGATGCAATTACTTCCGTTAGTGTTATTAATCCGGAAGGTACAGGAGACACATTACAAATTCATGTTGAGATGGACTGTTATCTATTGGCAATTTTTTTACCAAATGTATTATGTTTCCTGTCTATTTTCTTATCCAAATGTATTATGTTACCCGACTAGTTTAAGGCTTTTGGACTTGTTGCTGTAATAAGTGCTTTTATAGAATCTTGATCATTATGCTTTGCATCACGTTTTGGCTCTCTTCTTTCGAACAGCGAAGTCTTGGAAATGGCTTTGTGATACCTGTTTGCTGCTAATTTTCCAATGCATTATTTTTCTGGAATGTTCTGTTATTCCTTTATTTTTCAGTTACACTTGATGGTATTTATTTGTTAAGTCATGTTTGGATGTTGTATTTAACTTGGTTGCATTCCAATATTCATTCGCAGGTGATGTTACTTTTGCCACTGCATCAAAAGACCAAACATTGAGGCTATGGAAGGTATTTATTTCATAAGATTGAAGTTCTATGAAGTGTGAACGCTAAATGAATTTTCTTCTTTGAAAGATTGATACGGAGGAGCCAGCAAATCATCCTGCAAAGATTGTGGCATTTAAGACTTTGCGAGGGCATAATGCAGCTGTACAAAGTGTTGCAGCACAGAGTTCTGGAAACATGGTCTCTTATTAATGCCTTTCTTTTGTTTCTACAAAAGCATTTGGACTTCTCCAAGCATTAAAGATTGTTTCTTAGTCATTCTTGGTTGTTTGTGCCTTAGATTTGTTCGGGTTCCTGGGATTGTACGATCAATTTGTGGCTGACGGACGCCTTTAATGCAGAAGATGATTCAGTGTCACTTAAGAAGAGAAGAATAAAAAATGAGGCTGAAGACTCTCAGTCAGAGGTCGCTTTGTTCGCATAAATTTTTTTATTCCTGCAATACTTTTGAGTTTTTTTCTTTACTTCGCTTTGAAGACTTAAGAGCAAAGGAAGAAAAGATGTGCATGAGCAATATTTATGCTTGAATTATGTTATGTGTGGAACAGTGGACTTTGTCGGGTTGAATGTATCACTTTATATACGAGGAAGACAACAATTCCGTTCTTTGGATATTACTTTCAGGTGTCCAATAATGATACTGTTTTGTGATATCATCTGAATGTGCAAACTTTGGTTTGTAGATTGCATTGGTGAAATGATGATCTTGTGCCATTTTCATGTGTTTTGGGAAGGGATGGTTAGGGTTTCTGCAGCATGCTATATGTTGTTTAGCTTTTTTTTTTTTTCCTTCTTCCTTTTATGATTTTCAATGGATTTCCATTTCTAATAATTCACGTTTCTGTTGATATAACTTTCTCTTCAATTTTGTTTATTTCCCTAGGGGGGTGCTTCATCTACGCTTGTGGGTCACACACAGTGTGTATCCTCTGTTACTTGGCCAGACCATGGTACTATCTATTCTGCATCATGGGATCATTCTATTAGAAAATGGGATGTTGAGACAGGCAAAGATTCTTTAAACATCGTATGTGATAATAACCCCCCTCTCTCTCTCTTTCGTTTGCTTGTTATATGCATGATTGTGTTGGCACTGTAGAGGTTTTATATTGAAGTTTAGTTTTGTAATTCTGTTCTGTGTTTTTAGTTTTCTGGGAAAGCTCTAAACTGTCTTCATATCGGAGGTGAGGGCTCTGCACTCATTGCTGCTGGAGCTTCTGACTGCATCCTTAGGATTTGGGATCCCCGGAATCCAGGTCTGTTTTAGTGGTCACCTTTTAAGTATCATTTCTCTCTCTCTCTCCCTCCCGCTCTCATTCTTCTGATCATTCCTGCAGGAACTTCTGGTCCTGTTTTCCAGTTTTCCTCTCACAATTCTTGGATTTCTGCATGCAAGTGGCATAACAAATCATGGTTTCATTTACTTTCTGCATCCTATGATGGAAAAGTTATGCTATGGGACCTGCGAACTGCGGTACTGTCTTCAGAGTATTGATATACGTTCTCCTGAATGATGCAGATCTGAAGCTAAAGAATAGATCTTTCTAATTTGCTTTTCTTTTTCTGTTTCAGTGGCCTCTATCTGTTATTAGTTCACATGAAGACAAGGTATAATTCTGATATTCTATTCCTGCTCCTATATTTTCTGAACTTCAGGTTGGATTCCAATAGTGAATAATGCGTAGGATGTGGTATGATTCAGGTGCTTTGTGCTGATTGGTGGAAAGGTGACAGTATAGTCAGCGGCGGGGCAGATTCCAAGCTTTGCATTTCTTCAGAAATACATGTGCAATGAGGTTAAATTTTATATGTTAAACATACCATTTTGAAATGTCTCTTTCATCATCCATCTATTGAGGATACTTTGTGCGCACCCAGTGCATGATGTTATGTGAATCACTACTGGTTCTAACTCAGAATTCAAGTGGCAGTGTGACACTTGGATTTGAGAAATGTATTTTCTTCATCCTGTTTTCTCTTTCCCCTCTTAAAAAATGATACATCTGTAAGGCGTGCATTCCTTTTCTTCTTTCTTTTATTTTCTGTCTTAAGAGGTGTTGTTGAGCCAGGAGAGTCTTCATTGAGACTTGTAGTATGTCTAAAGTTCTTTTGCGCTTGTTGATAAATATGTGTTATATTCAGCCATCTTCTGGTTCTTGGTGTGTGTCATGTGGCTATCATAACAGAGCCACGAGCTTCATCGATTGTTTTTCGATCGTTTTTGCTCCCTCTTGTTCCCATCACTGATGGTCTGAAGTTCTGCAGATGGTATTGAATTGGCCTCTGCATAAAAAAAAAAGGATCAATGGAGCAAGCAAATTCGAGGACGCGGCCCTATGTCAACTGAAATGAAGAGAAGATATGTGAGGAAGTGAATTTTTGTGGTGAAAAGCTAATGTGCGTAGTTACCATTGTAGCTGAGTTTCTTTACTTTGGAGAACCATAAACTTATACAATACCATCTTTGATTGTTGATCCTATTTTTGTTAACAAGTTTAATGCATTTGGTTTTGGAATCGTCTTTGTATAAGTTTTGGACAGAGGCCACATAATTAGTGTTCTTTTTCTGATAGATTGTTGGTCGTAAATTGTATGTGTTAGGAAATTAAGCAATAAAGGTAATGCGAAAGCAAGAGAATAACATAGGAATTTACGTTATATAGGTCTTAAACAATTCCTATTTTAAACTTATAGCATAATTGTTCTACCTAAATATAGTATTTAATTAAATTTATACCATTCAAATAGAGCACTTAATCAAACATATAATGATTTCAAATGTCTTTAAAAATTAATTCAATCTAATAATTCTTCTTGGTTGAGTTGATTTCTTCTCAATAGTGTAACTAGAAGAACTTCTTTCCACATTAATGGTTTCAAGTTTTACCGCACAAAACCAAATCCAAGCCGACTTTAATGACACCACTAGCTGTTTCATATCCTTCAAGATCCATATACAACACATACTATCTTGCACAATTTTTGTGTAATCACAAATACAAATTTCATACCATGGCTTAGCAGCTGCTATTCACAATGGATCCCATTGATTGAACTTTCCTTGTTTTAGAATCTCAATCCCAAACTCCACTCGCTTTTTTGCAGAACTCACAACAGACTTTCAAACACTGACAACCACAAAGCCACCAATCAAGGTGTAAGTGCAATTTTCGCATTTTATCCTTCATTATCACCACAGAACCTCTTAACATGCGAATAACTCTAGCAACACCTGAGAAACCAAACAATATGGTTCTTCAAATCACGCACAGAAATCAAATTTTCCAATTCCTCAGTGTTTCTCATATGAGCACAGTCATTCTATACATGTTCACCTCCTTGCAGTGATAACTCATTAAACTATATCCTTTTTGTTTTTTATTCTTATGTCACTGTGAACTGATAATCTGAAGCCTCCATTGTCTCATCCGGAATTGAAATTACATCAGTTTCATAGACAACACATCCGTAATATCACTTATAGAAATTGTCCTTACCCTTCATGATAGTATCCACAAATTATAAAAATTGTCATTACTCTTCACGATAATATCCACAAATTCTTATAAGACCCAGACAGAGAATGCAACAAAAAAAATATAGTTTAATCTTTGTTACCAAACATGATCTCAACACTTTCAAATCTAATACATTCTTATTAAATTTGTCAAGATATTCCTTTACCTGTATGCCTTTAGTAATCTTCAAGGTATGCAATCATCTTTTCTGATCAAGCTTATTCATCAATGATCTCATCTAATACATACTCTTCAGCTTTTGCTGTAGTATTTCCATCAGTTACCTTCCTCAAGACTTTATCCTTCAGAATGTACAGAATACCACCATCTCCATCATAACTTTCTACACCACCGACAATTCCACTGGTAACTTTTCTTCACCTTCTATCGCCTCTCACGTAACATGCCCATAGCTCTGATACCACTTGCCAAGAAATTATGAGATAGAAGTATAATACGGAAACAAAAGAACAACATAGAAATTTAGTTGGTTCGGTCCATACGACCTACTACACGAGCAGATAACAAGTTATTTTATCATTAGTCACCAAAAGGTAGAAACCATAAAGACTTACAAGAGGAAAGTACAAGTTACTATATATAGATCTCACACAATCTCAATTTTAGACCTAGTATAATTGTACTACCCAAATAGAGTATATAACCAAATATATACTATCCAAATAGAGTACTTAACCAAACTTACACTTCTAATAACTCCAAATCTCTTTATAAATCAATTCAACCTAACAGTATGCTCAACTTAGATTTTAGGATCAATTAAAGTCTTTACAATGGTTTTTTATTTAATTTGTGAAAATGCTCTCTTAAGTTTCTAATTAAAAATGTTCATCAATTTCAAAATTTTGATTGAGATAAACCTCAAGATTTATAAAAAAAGATAAATTATAATACTATACGTTCTAGCCCTAATATCACGCAATTAACGCTTTTTAATACCAAAAGGTCCAAACAATGACATTTAGAAAGAAGTTATTCCAAACAAAATTCTTTTCACAATTAATAAACTTCAATTCCAATTTCAATAAAAGATTATGAGAAAAATGTCTATTTCCCAACCAGATTGAAAATACAAAAACAAGTAATTGAATGTAAAGAGAGAAAGAAAATACAACGATAACAAGATTACTTTTTAAGTTCATAACTAAATACTGCTACATTTCTCATTGGAATGAAAACAAAACTTACTAAATATACTATGAAACTTTATTTTGTACAAACTTTTGGTAAACTAAAATGAGAAACGAGATTTTAAATTTTAGTTATTGTGAATGTTTAACTAGTTCAAATACATAAAATTAATATTTTATTATTTTCAAAAATTATGATGATAACAATGTTCAAAATGGTTCACATTGTTTAAAAAGCTCAAAAGGATTTAAAGTTAAAGGAAAACGCATCAAATGAGGTAAGCTTCTTCAGTGTTCGAAAGGTTCAAAAAGGCAAAAAAGATTCACAAGCATAAAATTAGTTATATTTGAAAATAATGGTTTACAAAGATGATTAAAATGGTTCAAACTGTTAAAAAAAAGTTCAAATAATTCAAAAAGATTCAAAATGGTTAAAATAGATTCAAATACATTCAAAAAGGTTCAAAAGATTCAAAAGTTTCTAATGGTTCAAAAAGGCTTAAAATTTAATGGGTCCTACTATAAAATTTAATGAGAGATTTATGAGTAGAAATGTTCTAATAAGACAATAATTCAAAAGGTTCAAATGTTTCAAAAAGATCAAAAAGTTCACAAACATAAAATTAATAAAACAAATTGGTTATATTTGAAATGATGGTTCACAAGAATGGTTAAAAATGATTCAAAAGGTTCACAAAGCATATATTTAATACACTAAAAGGTTCAAATGGTTCAAAATGTGTGAAACATCTGAAGACTCATTATCTTTCGATTCTGTCTTTTATTGTGGCACTCAAATTCGTTTTACAATTTTAAATATTTAATGATCAATAAATAAAATCCATTATAATTTTTTTGCAAATTAGTTCAAAATTGCCATTTACATGCCCAATGTGAAAAAAAATTCAAAATCTTCAGGGTTATAAAATTTATGTAAAAAAGGATGGACAAGTATAAATCATAAACAACCAAAACAAACACCATCGACCTCAAATGAGTAGAGCCCCAATCCAAAAGTGGAAGTAAAAAATATTATCCATAATACAACCCTCAATGCTATGAAATAATCAATTTCAAGAAAATATACAGCACGAGTTTTAAATTTAGTAAACATATAAACCATAACACTTACCTAACTATGTAAAGTATAATACAATCATTTATTTTAACTAATCATACATTAATATTATTATCTACTTCTGTAATCATTTACGGTTTACAATATATTATGCAAGTAGGGTCATTTCCCTTAATGTTTGATCTTATTCTTATCTTTGACACTTTATTGTAATGTTCCAAACATATTTTCGTATTCCCTCAAGTTTTGGAAATAAATTATTCATTTAACATAGCTTTTAAATGGGACATGTGCACGTTGAGGACCGCGTTAACTTACATGGCCTATAACACAGCTGTGTGAGGACTGTGTTAGTCTATACAATTTAAAACATACAACGTGTCACCAATCGTGTGGTTCTGCTTAAATACATTTGCATCCACACAGTCTGGGACATAGGCGTGTCACCAACCATGTGGAATTACAGGAATATAAGTTACATCCACATAGTCTGCGACATGGGCGTGTCACCAACCGTATGGGATTACATAACACAATATAAATCAACAAGGTGAGTGTGTCACCAGTCGTACAATATCATAATATTATAAGCACTTACATGGTCTGCGACAACTATATCATAGCCTGTAAGGCCATTAGACAAAAGAAAATCATCAATTCTACAACAATAACACTAACATATCACTCAACTGATTTATAAACCCTTCCGATGCTTATATCAACAATTCATAGTCATTAAATCATGAGATAAGCACAAAGCCACAATTTACATAAAATCAAACATTGTTCATAGAGCATATTCCATCTCAACACAAAACCTCCCATATTCTTTATACAACAACTTAACATAATGCATTCATCATTCATCCTTTATTAATTTAATTCCTCACAAAACATATCCCATTCTCAACACAAATTTCAACTTGAACTCATCACAATGTTCTCATTCAAAATATCGTTCCATTAATGAATTAGAACTCACAACATTGCTAAATCACATTCCTCAATATCATAAATCATGAACGTGTTAGTGTTAGCACTAAACCAATAAACATTGTTTCCCTTTTATTTCGATTTACTGAGGCATTTTCTGTTTTATCATATTTATTTTTTGCTCTTATAATGATAAAACTTCCATGATTGAGTATCTCGATGCTTAAGTTGGTATATGTGATGCATATACCTGTAGAACCTTTGAAGCAAGAGATTTCTTTCTAAACAACCCTAGTCGATCACTATAATGAGAATAGTAGATGAATTAAGACTAACATGTTCTTTCTGATTTAGTGGGTTCTATCTTACAGAACACAAGAACATGAGATGTCAATCAGAAATCATGAATACATGTCAAGGACATGGTATCTGGATTAGATCTACGAATAAGAAAACTACATGGTTCCAAGTCATACGTGGTTTTCATTCACAAGTCCTACATTAGAGTTCTTATACCAGAAATCTCTATGAAAATCGAAATGGATTATTGATTACTTTGACATATTACCTAACGTGTCCGTAACAAGGATGATAATTATGGGTATGATTGGGTATTCATTGGTTCATGTTAGAGAGCTTAAGAGAAGTAATAGGATTATCCACTCTCCAAGAGAGAAAAAGTCATCGACCACTTGATCAGTGAATTTAAAAGTGCATGACCATACTCATATGTTATACTGTATGACATTATTTATCTGAGAAATCAGTGTCATTGGAATATCAAGAAAAGGGATTAAATAAAAAGGATGACTATTCCATGCCTTATATAATCCCGACATTAAGGGTAAGGGACTATGTAAGATTGCTTCAGTAAAATGGGTGTCACAACAATCTCATTTAATTTGGATTGTCATAGCATTTTGCTAGATTTTTTATGACCTTTAGAGATTAATTATCCCTAATGCCAACTTTAAATGGGCTTATAGGATCGCACACGAAGTCTAGGTCTAAAAAGGATAAAATCAGCATTTCCATTTCAGATGTATATTTAGGCCATTTTAAGGACAAATATATGGGGCAATAAATTGAATAATTCAGGACATAAATATAAACCAAGGTTACATGACCAAACATTGATTAATTGTTAATTTAATTAGCTAATCATTGTTAAAAAGATTAGGACAAAGAGAGATTAGGACATGGAGAGAGAAAATCACGTTTAGGACATTAGACGTTCGAAAATGTGTGGATCATTCTTATCTCTTATAGACCTTCTTTATCCTAATTAGATTAGGATTAGAAGTTGGATTTAAATTAGCATTTAAATCCTAATCTAATCAACCTACAATTAGGGATAAATATAAGGAAGCAATAAAGATAGGGATGAAGACAAGATTGGATTTTATCTTTCACAATTTTCTCCTCATTTCTCTCTCACTACACCTTAGCAATGTACTATATATAAGGAGGGCGTCCTTAATTTTGGTTGGTTCTTGGCCGAATATTGGTTGCCCAAAGGTAAAGAAAATTCGTTTTATTTTCTTACTCGTGTTTATTGTCGTTTATGATGTGCCTAAAATGGTTATTGACACCACAGTTCACTAGGCAAGTTGTAACATTCATATTTTAAATCTCCATAATTAGTAAAATGATTAATGAAAGTAATTTTAATGAACATAAAACACATTAAGAAATGTTCAACTATAAGGTTGAACAATACTGCAGAAAGCAAAAAAGAAGTTAGGCAGAAAACTGCAAGAAAATGTTAAGTTACAACGTGTAGTACGAGAGGCGTGCTGGAGGCACGAGATCGTGCTCACTAGAAAATTGATGAGCATGACCGTGCTGATGAAGAGCACGATTAAACTTTCTGGAATTAACACGATGGGTGTGTAGACTAACACGAAGGGCGTGTTGGGAACACGAGCTGTGCTAAGATATTAGTGGGTCGTGCTGAGGTGTACATCATGCAAGAAAGTTGGAAATTGAAGCATGAGCTAGCACGTGGACAATAGCACAGGGCGTGCTGAGTCGACACTGTGACGCCCAAATTCAGATACCATTTTATAATATATTTATTAAATTCCAACAAAAATGATATCCAAACTTAAACGTCATTTGTTTTATAGAAAATAAAATTTAAGAATAATAAAAATAATTAATATCGGAGGAATAAAA
>CANYCX012272954.1:0-10661 GCA_948193385.1 Breynia disticha f. nivosa | reverse complement strand
TACACTATTCACGACATCACCCATTCACCTTTCCACAATTTTTCCATCAATTCTCTAAAGGCAAGGATAAAGAACGTGATTTGGTATGAAGAGCGGTAAGGATTAAAGAGCAAACGGATTAATTACAGTGAGATTATCATAGTTTTCTCCACAGTAAATCGGTTTTCTTTATTTCTTTTTGTCTCTTTTTCTTTTATTGTGAACTAAATTTTTTTGATACTTAGATTGAGATGAACTATTATTTATTTAATTATAGATTAGATTTTTAATTTTATTGTTGAGATGTTTGTTGACTGAGATTTAATTATGACTTATTTTTGCCATTGTTGATTGCTTGAACACGCGCTTGTAATTAACATATTGATTCGTATAGGGCTAATCGAGAGATCGAATATACGATAGATCACTCATAATTAAAAGGAGTTGAATGCAAATCTAGAGATAGATCGACGTAAATCCTTCGAATTAAGGTCAAACTTAATAGAGTAATTCACAAAACAGTAATGCGGTATTAATTAATTTAATTTAGAAAGAGATTTCAAGTTGAGTTAATAAATATTAGACGTTAATTACCTCGAGAGAGGAATTAATATATTTTAGGAATCGTCACGGTCTAGTCACAAGCACAACAATAATTCTAATTCCAATTGATAGTTAAATAACTTTGGGAATTTGAGATCTAAGTGTTGCCTTTAGTAATTGATTTAATCTCTTGTTTTTATTTTTGTTAATTTAAATTGTTAGTTTAATTCTTAGTTAAGTAGTTTTAATTATTTTCACTCCATTTGATCTTTGTGGGATCGACACTTGAAGCTCTTAAAGTCATTTACTGTACCGATAGGTACGTTTACCTTTTGGTAACGTAGGGTAGACGATCATCAATATGCACTCAAGTATTATCCAGAACTCTAAATATGGCTTCAACCGTTGCATTGGCATATTCCTTAGCATAGGCCATTGCAAAAAATGGTTAACCCGACTCGACCAACCCGAACCCACCCAACCCTACTTTTGTACCTAACCCGCTCAACCCGATGTGGTTTCGATTTGAAAATAATGCAACCTGATAATAGTGGTCGGATTACGGGTTTGGATTATTTCAACCCGAACCCGACCAACTTGACCACTTTATTTTTTAACTAATACTCTCAAAGATTTTTTACCCAAAGCCAAACAAATCAGGCAACCAACAAAAAACCTAACTAAACGCGACAAACAAAACAATTCCTCCTCAACTCCTCTCTTGTGCAACACAACGACCCACAACTCCTTTCCGATTTCCATCACTCTCTTTCTCGACCTCACCTGGACCAAGAACAAGTAATCGTGACCCAACACAGCCACACCCATAGCTCTTCCTCAACCTCTCTACTTCCTCGCATCTCATGTTCTTATTCCTCTACAATGGAGTGATGAACAAACATTGAAAGCTTGCAAATTTTGATAGTTTATATGTAAGTCTCGCGATATTGTTTTTCTTGTTTTTTTGCCTCTCTCTCTCCCTCCCTCTTGCTCTTTCTAACTGTCGATGCACTTGGGTATTGCAGTGAAAAACGTTTGTTGCAATTGGTCAAAACAGATCCTTTCGGTACAGATTCCTTAATAGTTGATATGTATGTCTCAACAATTCTTTGTCTTTACTTTTTTTGAAAATCCAGTTGTTTTTACATGATAGTTGAAACATTAGAGTGCAATTAGGATTAATTTAATTAGAAAGGAAATAATTTTATTGTTTTAGTTGATTTCTTCTGTGATGATAATGTTTCTGCTGTAATTAGAAATAATCTTTTAGTAATAAGTTTCATATGCACTACTATAATCTTAATGTGAATTGAGATTAAGAAATTGTTTTGATCATTAACTAGTACAATGCGATTGAGAATTGGTAAGAACATGAAATTTGTGTATGGTCATAGAAGATAGTAAGACTAAAAATCTGCATCCCTGCTTATTTTTTTAATTTTTTTTCTTTCCTTTGTTTAACCTTTTTGGTTTTGTAGCTTGGTGCAGGTGCTTTATTTCTTGGATTACTTGCCACAAAGCTTGAATTTGATGCTTGTAATATATTGGAGGTATTGGATTGACGTGGGTATTTGGGTTTGAAGGCTAAGTTCATACTGCATCCATTGAAGGTTAGATAGAAATTCAAATTTATTAAAAATTTTATTGTGGTAAATTTTAGTTGTTTGTTAAGCTATATGGAACTTCAAAGTAAGTATGTATTTAATTATTTGTTTACATATTATTTTTATCCTATATATTATTATGCATGTATTAATTTTTTAATATCTTTGAAGGTTATTAAGAATGGAAGTACAAGGAGATGAAACTAGAGATAGAGTTACTCCATCGATCACACTAGTTGGAGCTACTCCCCCTCCTGGAAATAATGATGGACCAATTAGTACCGAAGTTGATGTTTCTAAAGATTTGCCAGCACAACCTCTTGGGAGGAAGCGATCATTTGTGTGGGATCATTTTGAGAAGAAAGATGATCCTAATGGAGCCAAAGCGGTATGTAAGTATTGCAACCAATCCTATGCATTTCATTCTAAGAAAACTGGAACAAGTAATTTGAAAGTGCATTTGGAGAGTCAATGCAAGAAATATCCAAATAGGCTTTAGAAAGGTCAAAAACTTTAATCATTTAAGTTTAGAAGAGAGGGTGGAACAATGTTAAAAATCACTCTTATAAGCATGAAAAATGTAGAAAGACTATAGCTAAATTTATGATAGTTGATGAGATGCCTTTTAGAGTTGTTGAGGGAGAAGGTTTTATTACTTACAGTCGTGTATTAGAACCTAGATTCATGATTCCCTTTAAGTATATTATGGCTAGAGATTGCATGAGATTGTATTTAGAGGAAAAAGAAAATTTGAAAAAATTGTTGAAGAATAGATGTATTTATTTGACAACTAATGGGTGGACATCAATTCAAAACATCAATTATATGTGTTTAATTGGACATTGGATTGGTGAAAATTAGAAATTACAAATGAGAATTTTGAATTTTAAGCAAATAACCAGTCATAAAGGAAAGGTCTTAGGGAAAGAAATAGAAAATTGCTTGTTGGAGTGGGGGATTGATAACATTTTGAATGTGACTATTGATAATGCTGCATCTAATAATGTTGTCATTGATCATTTGAAAATGAAAACTTTAAATTGGAAATCAACTATTTGTGAAAATGATTATATGCATGTTAGATGTTGTGCACATATTCTTAATTTGGTGGTTAAGAATGGTTTAGCTGAAGATAATGAAATTGTTCTCAAAATAAGAAATGCAGTAAGGTATGTGCATTGTTCACCTAGTAGAAGCGCTTTGTTTCAGAAGTGTGTAGAGAAAGAGAAAATTGAATCAAAAAGTTTATTGTGTTTAGATGTTGAAACTAGGTGGAATAACACTTACTTGATGTTAGAGGCAGCATGTCGATTTGAGAAAGCATTTGGTAGATTAATGGAGGTTGATTCTGCATTTGAAAGTTATTTTGATGGAAAAAATTTGAAAGGTCCACCAAGTGAGGGTGGTTGGAAAAGAGCCAGATTACTTGTTAAGTTCTTACGTATGTTTTATGAAATAACTTTGAAGTTTTTTGGCTCTTCGTATGTGACATCAAATGCATTTTTTGGTGAGATTGTAAATTTGCATGAGTGGTTGACTTTCATAGAAGATAGTAATGATGCAATGATGAGAAATATGACTTTTTCATGAAATCTAAGTATGATACACATTGGGGGTGGCTTTGAGAAGATGAATTACTTGTTATTCGTTGTTATTGTCATGGATCCTACAAAGAAAATGAAGTATGAACATGTCAAAGTTTCTGAAATCATTAGTAAAGTGGAGGTTGCATTGAATGCCATTTTTACATACTATGAGAAATGATCTTCTAAAAAAATCGATAAGAATAGAAATTTGAATGTCAAATATCAACATGTTATGGAGGATGATGATGACAATGATGATGAAGCGAGGGCTAATAAGTGGGTTTTACAAAGGAATAAAAGGTTTAAAACAGAAATTTTGGTAGAAGAGTCCAATGAGCACAAATCTGAGTTGAACAGATATTTGATGGAGAGGATTGAAGATCTGGATATAAAGAGTTTTGATATACTTGAATGGTGGGTAGTTAATTCTACTCGCTATCCATGTTTTTCTCAAATGGCGAAGGATGTCTTAGCTATTCTGGTATCTACAGTATCTTTAGAGTCAGCTTTTTCTACTAGTGGTAGAATATTGACTTCTTATAGAAGTAGTTTGAAGCCAAAAACAGTTGAGGCGTTAATTTGTGGTCAACATAGGTTATGCCATTCGCAAGAAATTATTGATTTTCGCGATGTGATTTCTGATATTAAGAAATACGAAGATATTTCCGAAGGTAATTAATTTCATTATTATTTTTGTTGAAAAGTATGAAAATATGTTATATTTTATTGCATTATTATCTAATTGATTCATTATTATTTTGTAGATTTGAATGAAGTGGTTGAAGAATGAAATAACGATATTAGTGTTCTTTAAGCTTGTTATGTTTGGTTGGTTTTGCTTTTGTTAAAAGTCCTCTATGAATTTGTGTTTGGAATCATTACTGTTTTGTTGTTTACATATAGATGCCCGATCTAAGTGGGATGAAATGCGGATGACCTGAGGAAAGATTGTATGATGGAGCAAGTATTGTTTTGTTGTTATTCTTGTCATTGAGATTAAATTAGATTTATGTATTTTAGTTATAGATTTATGTATTTTAGTTATGGATTTATGTCATTTGAGAATATGAAGTTGTGTATTTTTTTATGGATTTATGTCATTTCAGAATATGTAATTATGTATTTAGTTATCACTAAATTTGATTTGTCTATTTTAGTTATGAATATGGATTATATATTTTAGTTGTGGATTTATGTCATTTGAGAATATGAGTTTATGTATTTAATTATGAACTTATGTCATTTGAAAATATGGGTTTATGTATTTAGTTATGGATTTATGTCATTTGAAAATATTTCATTATGGGATTATTTAAATATGAAAATAGAAGTTATTCCAAAAAAACTATTTTACACAAAACAAATTATGGGCAGGTTGGGGCGGGCTGGATTAATTTTGAGAGCAAAAAGAGAAAAAAAAATAAAAAACAACCCGACCTAACCCGAACTAAATTTTAACCTAACCAACCCGGTAGCATTTTTGGTTGGTTTCGAGTTTGCCTTCCGTCAACCGACACGATCGGGTTGGGTTGAAAAAATTCTAACCCGCCCAACCCAACCATTTGCAATGCCCTACTTAGCATAATCTAATAAACCTGATGCAAAACATGCATCTATGAAAGTAGTGTGAATTATGCTATTAACCATTTTAATGTCATCATAATTTGTTGGTCCTTGAAGAAATTCAATAGAAGTTTCAAATAATATAATTCACATATTCTTTGTTTTTGTCAACTCGTGAATTTCTTGAATTTATTTCCAAACAAATTTTTGAGAAAATTAAACGTAAGTTAATCATTTAGCCTCAGGATAATCTTCGTTCGCCTTCATCCATTGTAGGAACATACTATCTTTTTTTCCAACTCTTCTTACCACATTGACTGTAACACAACCTTATCTATGCACTATCATAGTACCATTGTTTACATTTGTTTATTCATATTAACCAATATACATATTCAATCTTATATGATTTAAAAGCTATATTTAAAAACTTTTCACTTTACAATTATATGTCCTTTTGTTACTAATGTCTACATTTTTTTATACTTTTCATTCCATTAAAGTTTTCGTCTTATACTTTCATTCATCTATTAACACGATCACAAGCACAATCCCTGTAAGTAAATATATATATATATATATATATATATATATATAACATTCCCTTATAGCATGACCACGTGTTATGCTTACACACTCTCGTGGTGAATTTCATGCCCAGCGTGGAATTGGAATCTCCATTCTAACGTGATTTACTAACTACATTTTAACCATGGTGAATTACACGACCCATGGTGATGTCTATGTTTATACCCGTGGTGAGTTACTTGGTCCATGTCATATGAATAGAGTATGGAAATCAAGCTTATGATTGATTATACGACCTGGCACACAACCTATGTTGATGCCCATATTAATCAATCATCACCCTAATTTACATACTTTGGTCCAAAAAAACATGAGCATTTATAACAACCATACCATTGATATTATATATCACTAAGATATCATGCAAAAGATAATGTGCATATATAAAAACTATATACATGCTAAAAGTGAGAGAGAAGAATGCCAAAGCAATTAGTTGTTCGACCTACAAAAATGTGTGGAGATGAACTATAGACTCCATGAACTAGGTTTGTACTGAACCTGAAAACAAAACGCGATTTATGAGCCATATACTAAATGAGGAAACCTTCATGGTTTTAAATTCACAAAACATATACATTATAAATATTTATACCAATAGAGATGTCAAAACATTTTCACCTTCCGTGTTTGTGTTGTGTTAAAACACTCTATTAACATGATTACACGCGGCACAAACACATCACAATTATTAAACGGATAAAAAACATCTACACGACCTATTTATTAAACATTTGGACATGACATAACACATTTAACATGAATAAAATATTATATAGTTACGCTTTGACACGTTAACCTATTTATTACACGTTTGAATTATAACCCGACAAGATTTATGAAATTGACATTATAATTTATATAGTCAAATAAAACAATCCTTACATAAATAGTCAAATAATAAAAAACAACATTAAAAGTCATAAGTATCATTATTATAAAATAGTTATAACTCAAACAACAATGTCATAATATTAAAAATTAAGTTCAATTTTCCAAATGAATCGAAGTAGAGCTTAAAGGACCAGACAATCCAGATGTTACACTTTTTACCTGGAGCTCTTTGAATAACTTGAAAGAAGTACCTAAATCACCCCAATGACCAAAAGTAAGAATACTTATACTATGACCCCATGTATCAAACTTACATCCTTGCTTCTCCCTCAGTTTATCAAATGCTCTCTTTAAATCATCCCTCATATCTGCCTTCTAAGAGCATACAACAAAGCATTAGAAGACAACACCAGGAAGAAAACCACCATTAATACTTCTTCACTAACATTGGAAACTTTTAAAAGATTCAAAAATATAGAATCAGCTAAACCTATCTGATTGTTCTTAACTAATGCAACAATAACAGAATAATGAATTTTAACATTCACATTTACTCCTAATTACTCCATGAAATCATCCATTATACCTGTGAAGCATATTACTAGTCGAAACAATAAACTACACAAAAACAACGTACCTGGAGGTGACTGGTGAGGAGCAGATCAAGCGATGGTGAAACTTTAGAGTGGCATGAGCGAAGAGGGCGAGTCGGTGAGGTGGTGAGGAGTAGTGATGATGAGGGATGATGGTGAGGGTGAGAGAGGTTTGATGGTGAGGGTTGATGGTAATGGTGAGGATTGAGGGTTAGTGACAATTGGTGAGTATGTGAAGGTGAGTTGGCGAGGGAGGGTGGAGCTAATGACTTATGAGGAAAGGCGTTGGGGGCTACACGACCTTACTTGAGGAATTAGGGTTAGTGTTGGTTAGGGTAGTGTGTGTAGAGCTGTGACAACTTGAATTAGGTCATTATGGTTATGTGTTTTTTTAATAATTATTATTGTTAATATTTAGATGGGTCATATATGTGTCTTTAAGTGTGTAGTGTCAATATACGACACAATTACCCATTTATGTTAATTGGGTTAATCGTGTCATAAATGTGTTGACATGTTTATGACACAAACACACTTTATTTTAACGTGTCATAAATGAGTCGACACGTTTATGACACGAGTTCTTTTATGTTAAACTCAAATCCTGCTAAGAGATTGTCGCGTCGTATCAAAAATTGACACCTCTATATACCAATATACAGACATATGATATGCACGATTCCATTTGATATCAGTTGTACACATTTCATTCAAAGCATCAACATTTTGACTATTAATAGTCATGGCAATAGTACAACTCCTGCATGCTACATCAAACATCCACATTCTAGCAATTGTTTAACTATCATATATCTAATGTTTCATATATATATATATATATATATATATATATATTAATAACAATAAAAAATAATCAAATAATATAAATTCCATTTGAATTATCTTCCTTTAGGTATAAACCAAGGAATTTGATTTTAGATTTATAGTCACTTAGATAATTGAAGTAATTGGAGTTCTCCTGACTCATATTGCTTTACTAAATTGTCCCTTGACGTCCTATAACAACCAATCACATTTTCCAAAAGCTAAGTAATCTTCTAAGAAACCAGTTGCATAATTGTCAAAAGCTCATGTCGTTGATTGTCGCGTGCCTAAATACAATGAACAAAATATTGTCATTAATAGAGACAGTTTATCTCGCAAAATTATGTGCGAGTGGGATATCAAAGAATATTTTACCTTCTCGTGATGTTTGGGATGCCAAATAAATGGAATTAAGTTAAAGGACTTAACTATAGTTTGTTTAGAAAACATTAGAAGCATTTTTTGTTAAGGGACCAAAATACATTCTATGATGGAAATGTACATATTCATCGTGGATGCCAAAATTTCTATAAATAAAACTCTCACCTACTTCATTTTACACACTTGAAAATATACTTCAAATGAGAAAATCAGAATGAGAATTCTAAATTTTTTCTCTCCTAAATTAGTGTGATCATTAAGGAGTTTTGGTGTAGCTTTAGGTGCAAAATTCAACCTGATTATCAATGCTTAATATGTGTGGTGATTTGAATAGCTCTCAAAATAGTTGTTGTGTTCTTCCATTGTGTTTATATGGATATCGAAGTTATAATTCAGATTTTTTTATTTACCACTTTGATAATTTGTTAATTAGTAATATATCTATACATTATATAGTTTTCTTTCAAAAATTATCAAGATGTGATGACTATATATAAGTGGGTAGATATCTTTATTATTTCATAACATTTACATGTAATTTAAAATGGTTGTTATGTTGCATTTCAAACATTCATTTTACTTCTTTTAATTTTTTATTTTGCTTATATTATCTAATTAATTGCTTATTCTTATGTCATTTCACGTTTTCTATGCTCAGGTGCCATAATGGTTATAAAGGAGTTGAATTTGGGATTGTTTTAGGTTGGTTAAAGTTGAAAAGGCATTTCGAAAAGGTCTTTTTGAACTAGGCAATTTGGCACAGCTGTCAGACTTAATTAATAACATGGCAAACTGTTATTTTGCAACAAAAGGAGTTATAAATAGGCTTTGACATGGGTATTACATTCTAAGGTCATTTTAGTTCATTACATAAATTTTGTTTAATTAGTTTTTAGCTAGGCATGAACTTTATAAACCTAATTGGAAGACATTGTTAGGATTCCATCTTTCATCTTTCTCTAGAGAACTTTTGTTATGCTGACAACCACCGTGAACAACTAAACATTATTCTAGTCCAAATATATTGAACTCGATCTTTATCATCTTTATGAGGTTATGTGATTATTCTTTTTAACTATTATCCATAAATTTATTTTATTCATGTTCTTTGATGTTAATTGTTATTTTGTTGATTGATTTGATATAGGTTCTTTGATGTTAATTGTTATTCATGTTCTCCCAAGTAGTCAACATCTAATGATTTGATGCATCTCAAGATTTGGATTATTGAGAAAGAAACTAATGTTTATAATAATCTCCTCAATGACATTAGAGAGACTCAAGCTTTGGTGTTGCAATCATCCCTTCATGCATTAGATGAAAAGTCTTCACCTTGAAATTTGGTAGGAAGATACAATAATACATGGAAGTTAACAGATTAAGAGAGGTAGAGATTACAGAAATACATTTGGTGCTAGAATATGAGATAAGAAAAGCATAATGCTGAGTACGTAATATGAGAAAATGAGAAATTAAGGAAGAGGACCCTGTGAGTGTTAAAGGAACTATCTTTAAAAGGAAACCTTGTGAGCTTAGCCTCAGGTGTTAATGTGGTTATTGAATCGTCTGAGTACTTTAATGCATGAGTAAGTATTGAGAAATAAAGATATCCTTAGGGTTATTAAATGAAAGAGAGTGTTATACACTAAAAAGAAACTATAGGAAAAGATGGAAAGGAGAAGTATAAGTATTCTTCTCACTTGTTTTCAATATTAGAAGTGATGTAAATTTCGAGGACGAAATTTTTTTTAAGGAGGGTAGATTTGTAACGCTCTCTATTTTTCATTTAATTGAAATTTAAGTTAAAATATGTGAAAATACAAATAATTTTTTTGCGAATTATTTTAAATAATAATTTGGTGGAAAGAAGAGAGAATTAATTAGAAATAATTAATAAGTTATAAGAAATATTAATCGGGGTTCATTAAGAATTACGAAGGCTTAGTGAACCGGAACCCAAAAGGGTAAAACGTCCGAATCGGGCAAGTGTATATATAAATATATCTATTTTCTTGTTTCCTCCATTACCACACGTTATCTTCCTCCTCTTTTCCTTTCCATGGCTCCAAAACCCTAACCTTTATCATCCTTCATGAAAACTTGCCATTTGGGAGTTCCAAAGTCGGTAGGAAGTGAAATCTCGGTAAGGTTTTCTCTATTGTGTT
>CANYCX012272862.1:0-12853 GCA_948193385.1 Breynia disticha f. nivosa | reverse complement strand
GTATTTGAAAATGGAGATTATATGTGATGATGGATTTACATTGTTTATAGAATGTTTATGTTAAGTAGTGAGTTGTTGATTGAAGACTTGTTGTTTGAAATGAATTATGTTATGTGTTGAGACCTGCCTAAAATGTTGTTGAATATATTGTTAAGATTTTATTGAAGATATGATTATGATTATTTTGTTTGTGTTGTTGGAATTAGGGTATGTTTTGAAGGAATGACTTGAAAGGAGAGTGTATGAAGTTTAAGTACGAATGAAGTGGTTTGGATTGAGTTTCTGCCAAGATAACAGCATGCTACGCGGTGTGGCAGCGAGGTATGCGGTGTTGACTCAAAGTACGTGGGGTCGCTCTGACCACGCGTAGTCTGAAACGACCACGCGTTTGTTGTACCAACACTACGCGGGGTGGAGGTGAGACTGTGTAGTTCCTAGCCACCACGCGTAGTATTGGATGACCACGCATGGAGTGTCGTTTCCTGCCAAAATTGTTGAAAATGTTACTCTTAGGTAAGTGTTATTTTGTAAATTCTGAGTTTGTGATTATATTTGTTGATATGAATATGTTTATAATTTGAATTAATATAAGTATGTGGTTTAATAAAATTGTGGATGGTTGTCTGTGTTCGGTAAGTGTTACTTGTTGAGTCTTGTGACTAACTGTGGATTATACCTGCTGTGTGAGCAGAGACTTGAGGAGATATTTTGGGATCAGGAGGTGTGCAGTTTTTGGACGTTTTGACTCGAAGTACAGACTCAAGGTTAAGGTGGGCAGAGCACTGGAAATCTTCTCTCTCCTATTTTCACATGTGTTTAGAAAAAGAAAATGTATTTGAAACTCTTTTTGAAAGGGTTATGTTTGAAATGAGATTAGCCTAATTTCTTTTCCTATATAACCCTTAACAAAACTTTGTAAACATTTGTGAGTATTGTAGGATGAATGTAGTTATTTCATATAAATGTATGTTATTTTTAGATGAATGTTGTTATTGGAATTTGTTAAACTCTATACTAACTTTATGATGTCTAGAATTTAGTTATCACCTTTAAGAAATTATATATATACCATTAGGTGGTGATTAAATTTTGGGTGTCACACAACAAGTAAATTTTACAAATCAAAGAATTGAAAGAACTTAGGTGGGAGACTTATGAAAATGCAAGGATGTATAAGGAGAGGACTAAGGTTTGATATGATATTATATTCAGAGGAGAGCATTTAAAATTGGAGATAATGCGTTGCTTTAAAATTCATTGTATAAATTCTCCCTGAAAAACTCAAATCTTGATGAATTGGTCCATACAAAGTGATTAAAGTGAATGATAATGGATATATGGAAATTCAATGCTAAATCAATAGCCTTTTCCTGTGAATGGGCAATTACTAAAACATTTATATGTAAGTGAGCCCAATTTAGCCACCCATAAGACCTTGTTCCAATCTTGACATGCATGTCTTACCATCTAAAAAATATGCTAAACTACTAATGTTTGTAATGGCTTGAAACTATGAGGTACAAATTTCTTTATGTTTCCATTTTCATCAAACATACCTCATAATAAATCTACACGATATTCTTAAAAGATAGTTTGCCTATTTTTAATAGTTTCAACAAGTTGTATTTGAAGAATAATCCTTTATATTTATGTGAGTAATAATTTCAAGTTATCTACATTGTAAATATATTTGTTACTATTTTCTCTAATCATCTTTCATGAGTTTCTTCATTTCTTTGTCTATTCAACATTTAGGACAGCGCTTTATAATCACTGGGGGTATGTGCTCATAATTGCGTGTTGTGCATCTATTCTTGCATGGCTTGATAATTTTAATGATTAACATTCCAAATTTTGTATAAGCTTGGTTTAAGAAAAAATGTCCAAGTGATTAGTGAAGCTCATTCCCCGAATGAATAGTGTTTCCTTTTCTTGTTGAGAGGTTTTGTGAAGATTATACGTCATGTTAGTGACACATTATGTAATGCCCAAAATATATAACCTAAAATATTTAGAAGTTAAAAAATTATGGTGTCAAATGGTCTAGGGAATGGTTTGCCTAAACCATTCCCCAAACTATTTTGGAAATAGGAAGTCAATTTGTATAACACTAGTTGAAAAATTATAGTGGCAATGGTCTATGGAATGGTTTGCCTAAACTGTTCCCCAAAATATTTTGGAAATAGACAGTCGATTTGTGTCACGCTAAAAATGATCGATTTGTATCACGCTAAAAAATGAAGGAAACAGGTAACCAAACGGTTTGTACAAACCGTTTGGCAAACCATTTTGACCTGATCGGTTTTAAAAACAGACATGCGTGAACATTTGGTAAAAGAACCAAAAGCCCAAAAAAATAGCCACCCGACTTCCTCTCCATTTCACCTCGAAACCCTTTCCATCCTAGAGTCTATAAATACCAAACCTAACCCTAAAAACCCTAGATCTAATAGTTCTTAGCTTAAAGAAGAGAGTATTTAGAGGTTTTTGACTAAAGAGCAGGGTAAGCTCTAACTCTATACTTAATGTTTATGGGATTTTGAGGCTAGGGCTAGAAAAGTGGGTATATTTAGGTGATTTATGGTTAGTGGAAGTAATGTGGGTGGATTGTGAACTAAATATCGATAGTTAGAAGAGATTGAGATTTTAGGGTTTAGGATAAATTGGGGGGTTTTTGTTAAATAAGAGTGAGAATGTGAAATTCAAAGTGAGAATGTGTCTAATATAGAAAATACGATTGAAAACTGTATAGGAAACATTGTTTGGGATCTGGATCAGAGTTGACCTATGTGCCGACTTCTTGGGATTTGAGGTAAGTGCACTAAATCACACTTACCCTGGTATGTCTTGTATATTTATGGTTAAACATATTCGGTTGCTTTTTGCGTGTGTTGAAATGGTAGTTACATGTGTCCTAACAGATTTGCATCAGTTGTTGTGATTTTGTGTGGGTTGTGCTTTGACTCATTTGCAATGCAAAAATTTGTGTTAGAAATGTGCTATGAAAATGACGTACTATCAATTGAATAATAAAATGAGATGACATTAAAGTGCAAGTGTTCTATATGTGGAAACGTGTGAGGATTGAGTTAGGTTCTTTGTGGATGCATGATTTAAGTGAAAGGAATGTTTTTTTCATGAGCTGTGATTCTGTTGGATGTGACATGGAGTCCTAGATAATTTTGTGAGGAATTGTTGAATGTAATTGTGTGGCTAGTGAGAATGCTTTTTATTGATTGTAGCGATCATCAATTTGTCTACAATGACATTAGAGTGTGATTTGTGGAATGATTGATTGACTGATTGTGATTAAAAGGAAAGGTTAAGAGTAAAACTAATTATGGGATTACTTGAAATAGAATGTCTGTTTGTGACTATGTGTGGAATGTTTGCATAGAGATGTGGCCTTTTTACATGTGATAGTGATGAGTGATATCTCATGAAATGTGTGTATGTGAGCTTGATGGTACATTATTCATTATGTATACGTTCAACGTGTGATTGTGTTTGATGGCATGGCATTATGAATGCTGTTCATTTTATGGATTTGATTAGTGATGGATGTCATGATTGGCATTTTACATGAGCGTAATGTATGTTCATAATTCATGGATTAAAGAGGTGATTATCCCGATGAAATGGAAATAGAGGAGCAGAAGCTCTACACCTATGAATGGAAAAAGAGGATTAGCCCACTAAAACGAAAAAAGGGCAAGAGCTCAGATTGTTGTAAAAGAAAATGGGGATTGGCCTTGTGAAAATAATGGAGCGAGAGATCCATTACTGTGAAAAGAAGGGATTAGCCCAACAGAATGAGAGAGATATCTCTCAGATGAAAATAGGGCTACTAGCATGTCTTATATGATTGATAATTATGTGCTTATGGGTGGAAATGCGTAGAATTGATAAAATGATGATGTGTTTATGTTTTTTTATAGCAATAAATGATTTTTGTGTTTAGGGTACAAAAACGTAATTGATGTCATAATTGGCATGTTAATGCTAGTGGCATACTGCCCATACTCATTAGTGAATGTATGTATATGGATATAATGAGTGCTTGGTTATGTGATGAATATCATGGGTTGTATGATTAGTATGTAATGAAACAATGCAGCTATAATGATATATGGCCATATATGTGAATTGATCTTGTGAGTAAAAGAAATTCTTACATTGAGTGAATAAGAATTGTGATTAATGGTAATCCTGAATTAAGGATGAATGTCAATTCATTATGAAATTGTTAAATGATTTCCTATGGATATGGTTTGATTGTTTCATAATTGGAATGATAGCCTTAGATGTTTATGAGTGTGTAGTATGATTTCAGAGCTTTGAATGTGTTTGAATGAGGTGTAGAGATGTTTTAATTATTTAGAATAGTTGGAAGCAGGTGAGAACAAACTGCAAAACAAGAAGTGGAAACTGTGTGCTTGACCGTTCCACATCTAAAGAATTTTAGGTAGGGAAAAACGTGTTTTAGAATGGCTTACCCAAACCGTTCCTAAAACCGTTCTTCTTCCAGGAATTTCTAAGGGAGGCCAAATGGGTTACAAAATAGTTTTCTGAACCTGTTTCCAAAATTGTTTTAATCTTAGAGAAGGAAAAAATAGGTTGAAATGGGTTGGCAAACGCGTTACACAAACCGTTCCTTAGATCGTTACTATCTAATAAACTGTAATAATGAAGGATTGGCAATAGGAAAACTTACTAGATGTATGAACACATGAAACTGAATAGTTATGGTTAAAAGAGGGATAATTCTCTTTAAATAATAATGCACCTAAAACACTTAACAAACGAGTACTTATACATTAACTACCTTGGTATGTGTTGAAGGTGTATTTACTGGGTATTTATATACTCACGTGCATGTGTGTTTGTGATAAATGTATAGAGCAACAATAATTACCGACGAGAGTACATTTTCGGTTGTGCTAACCAGTGCGATACTGGATGAAGGTCGAGCTCTTTAGTTTTTAGGACTTTGTTATTTTTGTATGTCTATACAAACCTTAGTATGGATATGATTTACAAACAATTAATGTCAATCATTTCCCATATCTTCTGCATTGATTTTAGCATATTTTGTATGCGACCAAATACTGGTCATCGTTTTAATGGTTTTAGAACTATTCCTCGTTTTCACCCTCTCGTTTAATTACCTTTTTTAAAAAGAAAAAATGGCTGGCAAAATTCTACTTGTTATTCAAAAATGGGATTTGTGTTTTTGAGGATGACATTTAGTAGTATCATAACAGGGATTATATTCCGTGCGAATTGTACCAAAAATTGTTTTTATTGCATCATTGTTTGTGAAGCTAAGAGCTTTGAAAATGGTGATTTCTTTAGGATGGAGGCAATCGACAATGTATCGCACAAGACCATCGAGTCCCAAAAGTCTTTATAGGGGCAAGGATCTGCCCCAGGGCATGGGAACAGCCTGCACATGCTGCTAATCCACCTGTCGACCCCGCTTATGCTCATTTCTTCGAAATCATGAAAAAGATGATGAAAGGACAATGGGGTCAACTGAAAAATAATATAGAACAAAATTTTGGATAAGTGTGCAAGCAAGGCATAAAATCATTTAAGAGTACCACACACCCAACTGAGGTAGAGCATTGGTTTTGATATATAGAGCGGATCGTTAACTGAATAAGGTGTACTCTGGAGCAGAAGTTGAGGCACACTACCTCAATTCTAGAGAAACACGTGTGGGAAAGGTAGGAAACGGTCCCTAGAAGCCAGAACCAACCTTCTACCCTTACTTGAAGGAGTTTAGGGACAATTACATCACTCCCTTATACCAAAGTCAAAAGAAGATTGAGTTTATAGAACTTAAGCAAAAGAGGATGATTATAATGGAGTATGAGGTGCAATTTATTAGACTATCTTGCTACGCACCAGAGGAGGTGGCCACGGATCAACAAAGGAGAGACCATTTTCAGTGGGGGGTTGCAATTTGATGTTCGTACCCAAATAGCTACGAATAACCTACCTACCAGGCTCTTTGGAGACTACCATTAGAGTAGAGGAATTATGGGTTGAGAAGGGCTAGAGTGAGGGAAAGAAAAAAAAGATGTCAATGGACTTAGTTCCATTGGACGACACAAGGGAATTGATTTTAGATCCTTGAGAAGTAATACTAATGGCAGTGGATATATGAGAGGTTACTCTGGGAGTAGGGGAAAACATCCTATTGGATATTCTACTATTAGGAGCTAGGGCAACAACACACATTTGGGCGGGGATACTCGTCTGATATGTTATTACTTTAACAAGACAGGCCACGTCGCTCAGTATTTTTACAAGAAAATAATGAAGGAGAGAATCAGAACCCCTAGACAGAGTGGTGTTGGGGATAACCGAGAGACTAACGAGGTCGATAGATGCTTAAGTAGAGGTGGAAAGACTGTGGGTACTATCTCTAGGTGTGGAGGGGCTTCTTAGGTAGCAGCTCCACCCCAGGCATGCATTAATGCTATGACGCGTCAGGAGACAGTAGCAATCCCGATGGCAGATCTGGTAAGATCACTATCCATACATGTTATAGTGACATACTATGTGCTGTATGATTAATGTTATTTGACTAATAGTGGATTAAGGATTCCTTCAACAATTTCATTGTGTTAATGGAAATTTAGAACAAAGAGGAAACTCTTGATGACTATAGTATTAAAACCTAAACAAGAATAGAAGTATGAGCAAAAAATGTATTGCTTAAACAAGACCTGAGAACTTGGGAAAAACCCAAATGATTAGGAAGAATATGAGCGTTCTTCTCGGGATTAGGGATGTGATCTATAGTTGGTGTATGGATAGAGTCCCACAAAAAGTACTATAAGTGAACTTGATGGTCAGATGATCGATTTAGCATTGTGGATTAAAAAACAAAAAAGAAATCAAAATTTGAAGTAAAGTAATAGCCCCATTGTGGGGGACACCATTGTTTATATGAGAGGTGATGTCAACTAGAGAGAAATTAGAGGTATAAAATTGTCGATAAAATTTAGAGATAATGGTAGATCACATTTGAGGATTAAATCATGGAATATAACCATTAAGGTTTTCTATCGCTCGTCCTTTCTCCTTATGGTAGTGTCAGGATTGTTATTTGTATGAGGAAGCAATTCTTTGGCTTCTTGCACATCTTTCCTTGACCAGGGTAGGACATTTCTTGCATCTCTTGTAAATGTTCAGCATTTTCCTCTTTTATATGCGCAAATCATTTTCTTGCCTACCCACTTTGGGATGGTAATACCTAATAGATGGAAGACCTCGAGCATAGAGATAATTGTAAAAGTTGAAATAAGAGAGTTTTTAGAGAAAATGGAATAGAGCGAATTATGATGAGATGTTATGACATTGGTTTAGATGAATGTAGCATGATTCAAGAATGTTTTTTGGATTATTAGTTGAAGGAAAAGGAGAATTATGGTGTGTAGGTAGATGCTAGGGTTAATAATGAAAACAATAATCTGTCAACTACATATTACAAGAAAAATGGATAATATGGAAATGTTGAACCTTAGGAGTATAAGGAATGCCCATAGGTGGAATTTTATAAACAAAACACTTTGTGTCATTGTGGAATCAATTTGTAAGAATGTGTTTGGGTGCTCGTGTGAGTGGGAATTGAGCCTAAATGAATAGAGATGACTCTAGAGTTGTTAAGTTGTTAAATGAACCAAAGGGGGTTAGAGAATGATCCTGGCCTATAAGTCGATGAAAAGACTGAGCGTTATTCGAATGGCAAGTTAAGATGGTTGAAGCCATATATGCAAAATAAGGGAATAAAGTTGTGATGATGGATCGTAAGGCCTTGGGAGAGTGTTTGAAGAACTTGAGTTCTAATATTTTGGGGACAAAATTTCTTAAGGGGAAGAGCTGTAATGCCCAGAAAAAATATTTTGAAAAGTTTTAAAATTATAGTGGCAAACGGTCTAGGGAACGGTTTGCCTAAACTGTTCCCCAAACCATTTTAGAAAGAGGCAACCAATTTTTATCTCGCTGAAAAATCAAGGAAATGGGAAACCAAATAGTTTGTATAAACCATTTGAAAACCATTTCAACATGACGGGTTTTAAAAATAGACTCGTGTGGACATTTGGAAAAAGAACCAAAAATCATAAAAAATAACCACCTCAAAACTCTTCCATCATAGAGCCTATAAACACCAAACCTAACCCTAAAAACCCTAGATCTAGTAGTTCCTAGCTTAAGGAAGAGAGTATTTGGAAGTTTTTGACTAAAGAGCAAGGTAAGCTCTAACTCTATACTTGATGCTTATGGGATTTTGAGGCTAGGGTTAGAAAAGTAGGTTTATTTGGATGAGTTATAGTTAGTGGAAGTGATGTGGGTCGATTGTGAACTAAATACCGAGAGTTGGAAGAGAGTGAGATTTTAGGGTTTTAGGTAAATTTGTGTTTTTGTTAAATACGAGTGATAATGTGAAATTGAAAGTGAGAATGTAACTAATATGGAAAATGTGATTGGAAACTGAGTAAGAAACGTTGTTTGGGATTTAGATCGATGTTGAGTATGTGGTGCTAACGATTTAATAACTATTTTTGTTCCTCCAAAATAGCCGCGCGTCGACTTCATAGAATTTGAGGTAAGTGCACCGAATCACATTTACATTGGTATATCTTCCATCTGTATGGTTAAATAGATTCGATTGTTTTTCGTGTGTGTTGAAACGGTAAATAAATGTGTCCTAACGAATTTACGTCACTTTGTGTGTTTTTTGTGGGTTGTGCTTTGACCTATTTAGGATGTAAAAATTTGTGTCATAAATGTACTATGAAAAATGACGTGCTATGAATTGAATAATAAAGTGAGATGATGTTAAAGTGCAAGTGCGCTATACGTGGAAACATGTGAGGATTGAGTTAGGTTCTTTATGCACGCATGAATTAAGTGAAAGGAATGTTGTGCATCATGAGTTGTGATTGCATTGGATGTGACATGGATTCTTGGAAATGTGTGTTTGCAACTATGTGTGAAATGTTTGCATGGAAATGTGGTCTTACGGCATGTGATAGTGATGAGTGATATCTCATCAAATGCGTGTATTTACGCTTGATGGTACAATATTCATTATGAATATGTTTGACGTGTGATTGTGTTTAATAGCATGACATCGTGAATGATGATATTTTTATGGATTTGATTAGTGATTGATGTCATGATTGCCATTTTGCATGAGCATAATGTATGTTCATGATTCATAGATTAAAAAGGGGATTAGCCCAATGAAATGGAAATGAAGGAGCAGAAGCTCTACTCCTATGAATGAAAAAGTAGGATTATCCCAGTGAAATGAAAAAAAGGATGAGAGCCCACATTTTTGAAAAAGAAATTAGGGATTAACCTAGTGAAAATCATAGAGAAAGAGCTCCATTATTGTGAAAAGGGGGATTAGACCAATAAAAAGAGTGAGAGATTTATTGGTTAAAAAAAGAGACAAACCTCTCTAGAATAAAAATGATGAGAGACCTCGGGCATATGTTATGTGATAAATGCTCTAGCATTTCATTTGCATTCATTGTAATTAAATGGAATTGTATGCACGAAAGCGATTGGCTTGTGATGATTGAAAGCATGTTACTAGCATGTACTATGTGATTGATAATTATATGCTTATAGGTGGATATGCTTGGAATCAATAAAATAATGATCTGTTTACATCTACTTATAAAAATGATGATTTTTGTGTTTAGGGTACAAAAACATAAGTGATGTGATAATTGGCATGTTAATGCAAGTGGCATGTTGTCCATACTCATTAATGAATGTATGCGTATGGATATAATGAGTGCTTGATCATATGGTGAATATCGTGGGTTATATGATTGACATGTAATGAAACAACGTGGCTAGAATGGTATGTGACCATATATGTGAATTGACCTTGTGAGTAAAAGAAATGCTTATGTTGAGTGAATATAAAATGTGATTAATGGAAATCTTAAATTAAGGATGAATGCCAATTAATTATGAAATTGTTAAATGATTTCCTATGGATATGATTTGATTGTTTCATGATTGGAATGATAGCCTCATATGTTTATGAGTGTGTATTATGATTTTGGAACTTTGAATGTGTTTGAATGAGGTGTAGTGATTTGTTAATTGTTGAGAATAGCTGGAAGCAGATGAGAATGGCCTGCAAAACAGGTAGTGGAAACCATGTGCATGATCGTTCCACTTCCAGAGAATTATAGGCAGGAAAAATGGGTTCCGCATTGGCTTACCCAAACTGTTCCCAAAACCATTTCACTTCCAAGAATTTTTAGGGGTGGCTGAACTGGTTATACAAAATGGTTTCCTCAAACTGTTTGCAAAATTGTTCTGGTCCTAGAGAAGGAATGAACAGTTTGAAATGGGTTGGCGAACGAGTTACACTAATTGTTCCCCAAACTGTTCTCGTACAATAAACTAAAATGATGGATTGGCAATAGGAAAACATATGAGATGTATGAACAAACGAATCTTAATAATTATGGTCAAAAGAGATGTATGAACACACAAAATTGAATAGTTATGGTCAAAGGAGGGATAATTCTCTTTAAAGAATACTGCACCTAAAACATTTAACCAATGAGTACTTATGCATTAACTACCTTGGTAAGTGTTGTAAGTGTACTTAGTGGGTATTTATATACTCACGTGCAAGTCTGTTTATGATAAATGTGCAGACCAATAGTAATTAGTGATAGGGCTACATTTTTGGTGGTGCTGAGCAGTGCGATACTGGATGAAGCTCAAGCTCCTTAGTTTTTTGGACTTTGTTATTTTTGTATATCTATACAAACCTTAGTATATATATGATTTACAAACAATTAAAGTAAATCATTTTCCATAGCTTCACAATAATTTTAGCATATTTTGTATATGACCAAATACTAGTAATTGTTTGAAGGGTTTTAAAACTATTCCTTGTTTTTCCCCTCTTGTTTAATTACCTGTTTTAAAAAGAAAAAAATGGTTGTCAAAATTCTACATGTCATTTGAAAATGGGATTTGTGTTTCTCAGCATAACACATTAGTCATGAAAGGTGAAGTTTATAGTCTAGATTGTGACAATGCATTTTAATGGCAAATTGTGGACAGATTGAGAGTCACATTCTTGAAAATTTCACTCGCGAATATAAGTGACATTTCATCATGATATATATTTTTCAGAGCTCCATTCATGATTCACTAAGAATGTAAGTAATATTTCATCATGATTTCTCTCTTTTGCAGCTCCACTCATGATTCACTAAGCCACGAACGTGATGAGGAATATGAAAAGGCAGCAACCTAGTGGTGATTATGATTGTTGAAATAAAAAAATGATAATTCTTGGCAAAACAACAATCGTGATCATAACTGAGTGAATCATGAATGGTAACACTTCAACATTTGCAAATCACATGTGTATTGACTAAAAATTCTGGCTCTATAAAGTCTTGACTAATTTTTTTTATTTCACATAAACATTTACTCTATTTCACATATTTTTCACTCATATTTCAACAAACACCTTGCATTCCATTTCTTCTAACCCTCTTCTTCCAAAATATTTTTTTTGTTCTTCTTCTTGAATTGAGGAAACCATTGACAAGTGATATGAGGAAATATCAAGATAAAGAGCTTCAATTCTACACAAAAAAAAGGGAAGGAGAAGATGAGTGAGGTGGAATATCCATCATCTATACCAAATAAGAAATAGTCCAAGAAGCCCACTCATCCTAACATCAAGTTGAACAAAAATCATTCATACCTTAAGTTTGATGCCAATTCCAAATAAAAAGAAAGGTATTTGATTCTATCTAAACTAGGTTTTAATATTGAAAAGAAGTTAGGCGTGTTAACTTTGGATGATTTAGGAATAAAATATCTTATGTGTTCTAGCATTCAAAGTTGTGGTTTAAGGAATGTCTTTGCAAAGGATATGGAAGTGCATATTAAACATTGGTGGATGTTTTTAGTAAATTTAGCGTAGATTAGAATGGTGAAGAGGAAAATTGATTTTAATTAGGCTTGGAAAACTGGAGAGAAAGATGATTTTTGATGAATTTGCGCTTGCATGAGGATTATATGAAGTGGGTTGTGCTAATTATGGTGAAGATCCTTAAACGATTGCTTTTGAAGAACACAAGTTTTGGAGTGATATATGTAGGGTTAAAAATGTTACAAATTATGATTGAGGTGTTAAAAATATCTAATGCCAATAACTGAGAAATTAATGTGTTCTATAAGTTAGTAGTGAATTCTTTTCTTTGAAGGCATGATATTGTTAAGCTCACTCAATTCAATTTGATAATCCTATTTTGTTTTGAGAAGGGGATTTAGTGCCATTTGGGTATTGCACTTGCCTAGAATTTTGAGAAGAATGGTGGAAGAAAGACAGGCTTATGCTATGGTGCCTTGTTTGCAACAAATCTATCTAAGTTTGTTGTGGTCTCTTTGAGGGGTTCATAAGCACATTCAATGGAAGAACTAGATTTTGAGGCTTTGAATCATATGAAGATCTATAGGCTAGATTATGTGGGTAGAGTGAAATGGAAAGGTCATAAACCAGACAAAGCCTCCAAGACGATATCAGCATCTATAAAGACTTTTGCACCAACCAAAGAAACAGAGACTAAAATGAAAGCCAATGAGACTCTCCATTACATCCTCTAATGCCTCCTCTCATTCCTCATATTTTTTTTATCGAAGGAATTGCAGTTCTACCTTTTTTTAATTCCAAGGTGATCCTAGTCCAGTGGATGAGTATGGAGAGAATTCTTATATTCTTGGAAATACAATTTGGAAAATGAACTCTAGAGATGAAGAGCAAAGGAGAGTGTCACGC
>CANYCX012272318.1:0-11503 GCA_948193385.1 Breynia disticha f. nivosa | reverse complement strand
CACCATCCGATGACGCCTCTAATTGTCAGCTGTAGTCGTATGATGGCTAGAGATTGGGTGCTACGGTTGGAGCACACATACCGGGAAGGGAACAGAGTAGCGGATCAGCTGACAAAGTTGGGAAGTCAGATACTGGTATACCAATAAGTTTTAGAAAATCCACCTCCATCATGTATAGAGCTAATGTGGAAGGATAGTCGAGGGGTTTCATTCCCCCGGACGATTAATTTCACAATGTAACTTTGGCATGAACAAGCCTCCACTCTAACAAAATATATATATATATATATATATATATATATATATGAGGGAACAACAAGTGTTAAAAGCTTACTATTGATATGCATTTGTTTTATTAGCAGTTGCTACTTGATAAATTTTTTGGTGATTTTTTGGATAATTATAATAAGGAATCTATTTGATTCTCTTTCTAATCGTCCATTAAGTTTTATGATTCTGGAGAACTAAATATGGTTCTATGACTACTTAGCTTGAGTGTTTCAATGTTCTAATTATAAAAAAAAAGAGTCAAAATTAACGAGTTGTGTTAACTTGATTGGAAAAATTAACCCACAAAGTGAAAGAATCCCCAAAGAACCCTTTTAATCTTAGCTATTCTCAAGCAGTTCCAAGTGAGGTGGTTGCCATTTCAGGAACCTAAGTATGCTGTAAAGAAAAAATAGATCAGTGACTTCATACATTCTCATTAATCAGAAGGCTTTTTCCTTATGCTGTTTTAATTTCCAGGAAGACTGTTGCTGCTTCGTAGACTCTCTAACACCAGTTTCTTCCCAGTGAGAAGCTCTATCAATCCTTCAAAGAAGAATATTTATATGTTCAAACTAAATGGCTAAGTTAATATGCTTCATTAAACTAAATGACAAAAAAAAGAGATGATCATGGCATTCTTTAATGCATTACAGAGGCAGTCAAAGTAAATATCAGGCAGAACATTTTACTTACTTTTCGAATAATTTACTCCATCAGTAAGTTACTTTTCCAAAACTTTCTTAATTAAACCAGCCTAAACGTCTCAAAATTTCTATTTTATTTCTAAGAAAGCTTCAAATTATAAAGCAATGTATGAATGCATGAACTGGAAAAAAAAAAAGTAAAGCTGTGTTTACCATTGGTATAGTGACGGCAGTCATGGCGACCTATCTTCAAATCAGTTTCCCATCTCTCACTGAATTTACTTGCTTCACCTACACCATCTTCTACGTTTGAGAATCCAACATACCAGCATTTCCTTCTTGGAAGTTTTTTAAGTTTTCGAATCTGAACAACTCCTAACAAATAACAAATCTTACCATCAATTGATTCAGGAAAGATTACTAAATCGTTTCTTTTCTAACCTGGTACTGCTCCTCCTGATAAAACTGCTAGTGCTGTTTCAATATTTTCAGGATCTTTTGGCTGAAAATCAAACACAGTTGCCTACAAAAAAGCGAAGTTGGCAAAAGAAATTGCAAACATTATCAGACTAAATTAAAATCTGTAGAGAAATGAATGAAAATTTGAAGTGTATTGGAACCTGAGAATGTCGTTGTTGGGAAGAATTATTGGATTTTATGAGGACCATGAAGTGTTGAAAATCCCATAAGTTGAGAGAATAAGCAGTAGACAGAAGTAACTGTGGTGGACCTTTTGTTGCTTTCAATGGCACTGCAGCTACGTATACTTCATCTCTCCCACTCCTCAACTTTGTTGTTGCTGATGTTGTGAAAGAAGCAGACATGCTTTAGTTCCTTGCTCTTGCAGATGAATCTGGAGAGCACAGTTGGGTTAGTTTTGTGCCACAAGAACGTGGACAAACGTCGTCCACTACTATTTCATACTTATTTTATGGGGCTTCATACATAATTATAGAAATAAATAAAAATTGCAAAGATGTGCCAGATCATTTTTGCAATTTACTAGATTATTTAATTAAAAAAAGTGAATTTACCAAATTATTTTCTGGTTTTCGTTTAGTTTTGTTTATTTTTAATGGGTCATGTCGTATAATGTTGTATTTAACTTATCAATTCAAATCTATATTAATTAACATATTTAATCGCATCGTGTTGTATCAGCATAATTAATTAATAAATCATATTCGTATTTTTTATTTAAAAATTATTTCATTTATTAATCATATCGGGTTTTTTTTTCCAAAATGAGTAGAAGCGAAATTTTTTTTCTAAATATATGTTTAAATAAAAAATAATTCTCACACCTAGTCCAAGGTGATGTGACGCGGATTAACATTATGCATCTACGTGATGTAGAATAGCGCTCACACTCTTTTCTCAACTTATTTCTTCAGCTTTGTTTCTGATTGATTAAAAATTTGGACTAAATTTATTATTTTCGGGTTCAAGTAAGAAAACGCATCATTTTAATGTTGTGCCAAATTCTTTTACAATTGCAACATGTATATGCTTTTATATATAAATTTTCAATATATTGATTGTTGTTATGGATATTAATTTAAATTTTCATCAATGTTTTTTTATTGACAAAAATTGATACGATCCATCAACCCGACACTAAATTGTATGAGTTTTGAGTAGGTATAAATGTATTTGGACCTTAAACTGCTCGACTTATTTAGGACCTGTTAAAATTTTTGTTAAACATGTAAACTTCACACAACCTGAATACAAACTATTATGATCTTTTAAAAAATTATTGATAATTGCAAGATTACAATACTTAAAATATTTTATCATGTAAATTGAAAAATATTGAGCAAATGTATAAAAAAATTTAGTATATGACTAAATTCAATTTGTTTAATAACAATAATAAATAATTTATAATTTTTATTCCTTAATTGTAATTGATGTTTATTTAAAATGTGAATAATAATGTTTATTCATAAGTGAATTAAAACAAAAAAAATTATGAATTATAAATAAAGTAAAATTTAACTTCTAAATAGATGGCTAATTATACTAATTTTGTCAAACATTAGGTAATGTATTATTTTTAATTATATTTAATTAACTAAACTAACATTAAACAACTTTTAATAGTGTAAATTATATGTTATATTTAATTATAAAAATAAAATTGATTATTTATATAATTACTTTTTAAAATTTTAAATATTTTCTAATATTTTTTTAAATATATCGATATATTAATTCTAATTATATAATTACATGACTTTTTATAATTCAATAATTTGTATAATTATCAAAATCATTTTATAGTTATTATAACTATTATTGTGATCATTATTCAATCATTGATTTAATTAAAATTATATTTAAATAATGAGAAGTGATATTCCATATTTTACACTTTTAGAATATCACTTTTTAAAATAAAAAGTACCATAAATAAAAAATTATTTTTGAAATCATCATAAATTAAAAATTATATTTAAAATTAATATAATTAGGGAATTTTTTTTTTCTTTTTGTTGGTATAATGCCCAATCATATCGTATTCGTATCGTATTAAAAACTAAATGCACATAATCATTTTATCATAAGTTACCAAACATAACCCTGAGGGGTAGCCCAGTGGGGCACCTTGGGGGAATGGTTCCTAGGCTAGTCATCCGGGTTCGATTCCTACCAAGCGCAAAATCCCCCAGGGCTAGCTCCATATAGGGGGAGGATCCCTCCCTCCCCCGCTGCCTCCCGGAGCGAGTCCAAATTAGTCCCGGCCAATGTGTCAGGGAAACCGGATGTTTCAGACAAAAAAAATAAGTTACCAAACATACAAACATCCTCATATAATAATACTATTACTGCTTTTATTACAGATATCAAACCAAACACAGACTCCCCACCCACATGCCACGAATTAACCTAAAACATTTCTGATCATACTTCTTTTTTCCTCTTCGTGCCAGGTGGCAAGTCCACATTGGTTGGATCCAAGTAGGGACATATCTTCATACCAAACTTCATAACCTAAACACAAAACAAAACCCTTATTTTAAGACAACTAGGTCTTGGTCACTCACATGAAGTAACATGCAACAACCTCGGACTAGTTTACTAGACAAAGCAAAAGAGAACTTCACTTCCCATGCCACCAACTAAATTTACTCTGTTTTCTCAGCTGGTTCCTCCTTTTTCTCAGCTTCTGCGGCTTTCTCTTCTTCCTTAACCTCCTCCTTTTCAGCTACGGCTTCTGGTTCCGGTGTCTCGACAGCTTTGTTTTCTGCTTTGGTAGCCTCCACTACTGGCTCTGCAGCCTCTTCTTTGGGTTCCTCGGGCTTCACTGCTTCCTCTTCAACCACTTCTTTAGTATCAGCTTCTTCAGGCTTAACTTCTTTGGGTTCTGCTGTCACTGGCTCTTCAGGAGCAACAGGAGTTTCTTTTGCTTCCTTGGCTTCTTCTTCTTTTTGTTCTTCAGCTGCTGGTTCTGGTTTCGGTTCAGTTTCTGCTGCTGCAGTGACTGTTTCTTCTGCTTTAGTTTCAACTGCGGCTACTTCTGTAGTTGTAGTGATCTCTGGTGTCTCCACTGTTACTTCTTTTTTCTCCTCCGTAAGAGCAGTTTGTGCTGACACAACCTGCAAGATCATGATCAATTCATCATTCAAGGAATTTTCAATGGAATTTCAAAGGATAATAATAGCTCAAGATTCATATTAAACCATAAACTTATTTATATGGATCAACCAAGCAGATCAACCTTTTAGACTAAATCAAGAATCAACTAAAATTCTTTGAAGAAATATAAATTTTAATGGATGAAAGAAGCAAACTAAGAAAAGGATCATATCCTCATATTGATTATAATCAATTACCTCAACAGCAGCCATTGATTCTGTAGAAAAAATGGAAGAGATGAAACAAAAAAGGTGGTAATAAGAAAAGCAAAGGGCTAGTGAATAAGTGAAGAGAGGAAGTAGGCAATGGAAGTGTTTATGTGTTGTATAGAGTGAGGAATGAGAGTGGTTTATATAGTGGTTTGTATAGTGTCGATTAGATTAAAAAAAAGGGAGAAATGTGTATGAAATAAAAGAGAGGTTGTTGTAAATGAGGAATCTTGGGATTTGACACCACATCTTACTTAATTCCAAAGAGAATGAGATCATTATCGACATTACACCATCACCGATGCTGTACATTATAGGACGCCTAATGCTGTTCATATTTTCTTCTCTATTCTCTATACATTTAAAATTATAAACTAAATCATTATGTAAAATATATTTCCTTTATTTATAAATAAGTGTTGTTTTTTAGACATATAGATTAACAACTGAACTGATTGTAATAAATAAAAAAAACTATTTTATTCTTATTTGAAATTAGTATGCCAAAACATTTAGTGTATAGTGTTTCAAAACATTTAATATAGAAGAGTTTTTTTATTTTAGTTTTTAGAAAATGAGATTTTTTTTAGTTTTTATAAAATGAGAACAGAATTTAAGGAGGTGTATTTTAGAGAAAAATGTATTAAATTTTTAAAAACATACTTATTTTATTCAATAATATAATTTACGAGTATAAAATTATAACAAAATATAAATATAATTATAACAGGATATAAATAACATAAATTTAATATTTATAATATTTATGATATAAATAATCATATTTTAAAAAAATACGAACACAATTATAATCCGTTTAACCTAAATTGTGATCCACCTAAATGCCTAGTTGATGTTGTTTGTAGGGTATATGTTATTCAATCGGTTATTTTGGGGACTTGTTTTCATGGTATATAAATTTCACCTTCTTTTTTTTTTGCATTTTTTATCTTCTTTTATCCTCCGTTTGTTTCGCAGAAATTAATTTCATTTTTCGGAATCATATTTTATAGTATTTCATATTCTTTTAGATAAGAGAAATATTTTCTTTAAAAATATGTTAAAAATAATAATTATTTTTCATTGATTTTTAAATCATAATTTTATTAACTTATTTTTCGTTAGTAACAAACATTGAAAATTCAGTATAACATTTTCTCAGAAAATGAATTCCTTCAAATAAACGTAGCCTTTAGTTTTACAATTGTTTATTTTTAACTCTCATCTGTACCATTTTATTAGCTATATATAGTCCTCAAGTTAAGTAATAAAAAACTGCGTGATTTTTATTATTGCTTGAGGAAAAAAAAGCTTACGAAGTAGGAGGAAGCAGTAATTGTAAAAAACTCAACCAGATATAATTGCAATCACTTGTTTTATTATGTGGATATACAATCAAGTATTTTATATATTATCTCCGGCATTCACATGGGAAATATACCAATATATTCTTCATCCTGCAGCTTTCAACTTAACTTTGGAGCTGTCTTCCTCCTTCAAAAGTTAATTATATTTTGCATAGTTGCTTGCTTCTTCACGAATATGTTGCAGCAAAAGTATTGCCAAACATAATATGTCACCATGCAACTCTCCAAACGTACTGTTATTTTGATAATTGTAGTGAGCTGGAGTCTCATGATCGTTTTGCATTGAGCTGTTATTTTTTACGCGATAATACATCTGTGAGCATATAAATATGATATGGACGAATTTAATTTTTATAACCTTTATATTATTAGTAATGATTTTTAATAGAAAATAACATAACACGATTAATACAAATTGACATCTCTAATTTTGCATCGCATTTTTGCAGCACTAGTTTGGAGTTTGTCCTAGTTTGGCTTTGATTGGTGTAAATCTATTGATTTACTGATCATCTGTGTTAATTGAGAAATTACAGAAATTTTTTTGGAGAACTATGTGGATGTTACAGGGACGGAATTGAAGGGGGGCAATGGAATCGGTGTCTCTTTTGTCATGTATAGTCTTTTATTGTTCTCTTTTATCATCTGTTTTCTATAATTTCATCCTTCTTATATTGTATTTTTCTACAATTTCGATCTCTTATGTATTGTTTTTATAGGTTCGCCACTCTCTATCGACTGAATTCCTGCAAATCTACCTCGGAAAACAACTTCTGAGATAAGGCAGACAGAAAATTGGAAATGATAAGTACTAATACCCAATATTAGAAAAATTGGCAGCCGTCATCAGAACTACCAATCAAGAAACTTTACTTCTTAGAAACAAATAACATTTCTGACGTGCCACTTTATGTTGGTAACACCATCACTGCCACTTTTATCAAACTAATATTTCACATTACTATTTATGTAGCTGGCAACTCTTATTGCTTCTCTGTTTTGTTATTGTTATTTAAAAATGTGATTAAGCTTTTTTAGAAAATTTGAATTTGATTGATCAATTGCAAAAGAATTTCTGTGACAAAAAAATAAAGCTTAATGTATTTTTGGTTCAGTTTGAATAAAATATTAATAAAAAGATTAATGGTCTGTTTGGAATTGCTGTTGAAAACTATTGTTACTGTTAGAAAAATCAAACAACCTCTTGGTAACGTATTATGCAAAAACTACTGTTAACTATAAAAATATATTAAAAATTATGATAAAAACTATTATTTCAAATTATTTAAATGCTAATAATACAAATTAGAATGCAAATATTAAAATTAATTTTTTAATTTTTTTAAATAAAATTTATTTTTATTTTAGAAATAATAATTAATATTTTTAATTAAATTTTTTTTATCATAAAATTACATATTAAAATATATTAGATTTTATAAAAATTAAATTAAAATTGAAAAAAATTATTTTGTTAAGAAAATGAAGAATTACGCTTAAAAGCAGAAAACTACTTTTTGAAAAAATATTAAATAGTAGCTTTTTCAAAAAGCAGATTTTTAGCCAAAAACACTTTTAATAAAAGCAGTTTTTTAGCGTTACCAAACACCTAAAATTGTTTTTGGTAGCCAAAAGCTGTTGTAGCTTTTCCAAACAGTAATACCAAACACACCCTAAATAAGTAGTTGAAAATTTATTCAGTTGGGTTAAAAAAAGTTGAATAAAAGAATTTCTTTAATTGAACTGCAAAATTTATTCAATTTTTGTTGTTTTTGTTCAATTTTTAACCATTAAGCTCTTTTCAATGGTTAAGAATTTCTGTGAAAAAAAAGGTTAATTATTTAGAAAAATTTAATAAAACAAATAAGCAGCTATTATTGCTTATTGTTCTTTTTGTCCCTTAAAAATAAGTCTATTTTCTATATAATAGTGTCATATTGTGTGAGTATATTTATCTTTTTAAACTCATTTTTAATAAATATATATTATATTTTTTTTACCTTTCTTTATGAAACAAACTTTTTCATTGTAGAGTTTCTTACTAAAACATTTTAAGGATTTAATAAAAAAAACACAAAATTTAACTAATTTTAATTATTATAACTATTATTTAAAAAAAAACTGTGAATATCTTTATTACGTTTATTTTTAAGTAACAAAAAGAGTGTTATTTTAAGAATCATTTCTTAATGTTGTGATAAAAAGAATTTCTTAACCTCAACTTATAGGACATTAAATCACACTGATAAAAGACTGGGAACTGGAATTCTCATAAATTAAAAATTCAATAAGAGAAACAAGATACAATAAAAAATAAATTTAAAATTTTCATTTATTTTATATAAGTAGTATTATCAGAATTAGATCGATAATTAAATCAAAAAAGACTAGATAGTTGGTTCATTGGTCAAACCGATAATTTAAAAATAACATAAATAAATACATAAATATATATAAATATACAAAATATTTAATTTTTATATTATTTAACTTTCCAATAATTAAAACAGTTCGGTTCACCGGTTTTCACCAGTTCAATGTCAGTTTGTTTGCAGACCAGTTTGAATAATAAACAGGAACCGATTTATCAGCTCGACCGTCCGATTCGATCCAATTTTTATAACATTATATATAAGGAGAAAACGAGATCCAAAAATTTTGTAAGCTAAAATTACTGCAACTTCTTCGTCATTACCATCGAAAGACAATCATTCCATTCCATGAATTTTGTGATAATATTAATATTTTTCTGGATCTGCATACACTTTCCTAACTGATAACTTCGTACGCTTGCAGGCACCTGATTCCTGCCTCGATATTCCCCAACTTTCTCCCCTTCCTTTCAAATTATGGCTGCCCTTTGGGCGGTGACACTGACCCCACTCACTGGATCCATGCGAACTCATCCTCCACTGGGAACTTGCCACGTGGAGTTCTACTACCGACCACGTGAGCTAGGTGTTGTATCCACGTCATTATTGAATGAGATTGGAGATTTAGGACAGGAATATGTGGGCCGACGTGGATGGTGGCCCCCACTTTACCCATACTTTACTAGAAATTTCCCACATACCATGTCTGAATCAAGTCATTTGTTTTGGAATTTATCGTGCCAATGTTTAAAGCAGTGGATCATTCCTATAAGAGTGATTAGCCTACACTTTAATTACCTCTTATGGCTCTTAAACAATTAATGCTAGTGGTTGCATTGGTGATTTGGGTAATTTCTAACGAAATTTGTTACAAATACAATTTTCAACGATTTTTTTACGAATTTTATCGAAAAATGTAAATTTTACAAAGGAATTCGTTGGTAAATGTTGATTTTCTTCTAATGAAGGGCTAGAGAGAACGTTTGTGAGAATATTAATCAAAAGAGTATGTTAGTTTTATCGAAATTCGTAGTCACCTTAACCAAATATGTTGATTATGTAAAATAAAAAATTTTTTAACTAAATAAATCAAAGGATCAGATTTATTTTATTGCATCGAACACTCAAAATCTGTTTTCTCAAATAAGTCTCTTAATTCTTTACCTATATAATTATATTTAAAAGTAACGAGTGATCCTTGAAATTTTGTGTTATATGGATCTAGTCCCTTAGTTTTTTGTTGTCTTACTTCATCCTTAGACCATCTACTATGATGGGTTAATGTGAAGTGTATCCATTGTATGTCAATGTGACAATTCTCTCTCTATGAAGTGGTTTATAAACATAAACCACTTCATGACATATGGTAGTGGGTCCTGTTTAATGTGTGTATATAATTTGTAAAATAGGTCCCACAATATAAGTTTTATGAAAAATTTATAAGTATAGAGAAAGAATTTAATAAATGAAAAGTTAGTAGAATGCTGACGTGAAATACTCATAAACCTTTTAAAAAAATTTTATGAGTAGAGATGCCCTCATTCCAAACCTCAAGTGGCCAGCTCTGTCCCCACTCTCACATGTCACACATGCCGAAAGTTAGGATTGTAAATAGTGCTTCCATCCCATATTAATTTGAGATTTTGGACAAATCACATGAATTAAGAAATTAGTGATTAAACTAGTTATCAGCAGTAGTTATCAGTTGATTTTATACTATCATTCTTATTTAATGAGCTATTTTAATTAAATAATAAGTACTTCGTTGAATAAATCTACATTGAGAAAATAAAAAATATTATTAATTTGAGAAAGATAAAAATAACTTTTAAATAACAAATAACATGTATAAAAATAAAAAATTACTTATTTATTAAAACAACTAATATAAAGATATTGTCTATTAAAATGGGACGAGGGGAACAATAAGATAATTATATGTTAAAAAAAGTAACAATTCCAAGGGTTAGAGATGACCAAACTCAAGCCCAACATTTTTAAACTTATACTATTGATGTACAGATAAAATTATGATATTATCTCACAAAGAATATTGATTGCCTTCACAATGTTTTCTATTTAACTTTTAATCATTAAATAGATAAAAAAATCTGCAAAATTTGTTATTTTATTTAGGTTTAATTTATTAAATGAATATTTCAAAACAAAAAATAATATTTGAAATTTCAACTAAAATTATTCAACTTAATATATACTACAATAGAAACTACTCCCTTATTTGGTTACATTGGAGGGTCAATACTTAACCCGTGAGAAGACTTGAATCATAGCAGGAGGCTAAGGGAACTTTGCAGTTTGATGGAAGGAGACTCCAATAACATCTTCCATGAGAATTTCCTTCACTACCTCTGGGGAATTCTCTAAGAAATGAGCTCCCAATGGCTGCGAAAGACCTAGGTTTGCCATCTTATCCGCGGATCGATTCCCTTCTCTATAGACATGTTGGAGCAGAACCACCCAATCCCTTGTGAGAAAATTTTTTCAGGAAGTAACAAGGGGAGCCAGCGGGTGAGAGTCTAGTATGTGATGCTCCATGAAATAAATTGTCACCTTGGAATCTAGAGCCGCAATAACCCGTGATATACTTTACTCCATGCTAAGGAAAGACCATAGTAGAGGCCCCAAAGCTCAGCTTCAATAGCTTCAGCATGTCCCAGATTGCAATAAAAACCACCAAGCCACTGTCCATCCTCATTTCTAATTAGTCCACCACATGCGGCAGTCTTGTCGACTTTGGAAGCACCATCTGTATTGAGCATATCCTATGTGGCCGGAGAAACTACTCCAATTTTTATTTGTCTGACGTATAAGAAGAATCACACAAACTAAAAAGACCATTATGCTCAATCAAGACCATAATACCCTTTACAATTTCATTACTCACAATGGCAGTCTTCCCCATCGAAGCTAACAACAAACCTCATCAAACCCAACGGAGACTCTTTGACTTCGTAGCGGCACTACGAAAGACATATATA
>CANYCX012270598.1:0-17765 GCA_948193385.1 Breynia disticha f. nivosa | reverse complement strand
TGGTCAAAGAATTAACATGTACACATGAAACATAATATTTTGCTATGTTTTTCTTTCATATATCTTTTACGGTTACTTTTACAATATTTTGATGATATTTATGTTTTTATACATAAATACAAATTAGTAAAATTATACTCTCTCCGTTCTATAATATATATATTAAAAAAATATTTTTTTATATTATATGTCGCTTTATAGTTTTAATACAGTATTAATATTTTTTTCCAATATTATTTTTATATTTTTAATACAAATTTAATTTAATTATTTTTTAATATATTTAAATAAAAGAATATAATAATTAATTATAGACTAAATTAAAATATATTAATTAAATTCTTTTTAATCTATAGATAAAATCTTAAATGTGACGAAATTTACATCCTAAATTTAAGCTTACATCATCTTGATTGTTTCATCCACCATCTTTATAATGGATTGAAAGCCAACCATCTTTATAATGGATTGAAAGCCACAAGTTGTTGGTTGGATTAACAATTCAATTATCTCATGAAAGTTTGAACTCAGATTCGAGTCTGAGGAGAGTCGTCCCATGAGGGAGGAACCCTGCCTCTCGCTCCGAACTCGAATTGGTCTCAGCTAATGTGTCGGGATACAGGAGGTTTAGACCAAAAAATGTGTTGGAAAAGCATGGGCCATAGATCTTTCAACCTACTCCTCATTGCACACGTACGCACTTCCCAGTAAAAGTAAAACATATAAAAACCCGCTACGTGTCCTCAGTGGGCTCCACTTCCAAACTTTGAAATCCGCGCACTTTCATCCTTCACTTCCACCCTACTTCCCCTCTCGCTGCCGAAACCGAAAAAAAAAAGCGCCATGGATTCAACTGCCACGCCATCGACTCCATCTCTCCACCTTGCCATGGCAGCTCTGGTCGGAGCTTCATTTATGGCGATCTCCGCCTTCTTTATCCACAAGCGTTCCGTACACCAAGTCCTAGACCGACTTCTTGAAATTTCTCACCCTTCTCCCACAAACCCTAAAAACGAAGTTGTAGAGGAACAAGTTGAGAATCGATCCGGCGGCGAGGAGCAGGGAATGCGGAGTGCTTCTAGGCCGTTGGATGATGAGAGTTTGGGGCGGAGTCGTGGGATGTCGTGTTCGATGCCAAACGTGTTACTGAGGAACGATTGGTTTGAGAGAAATGACGGAAATAATCCTGATTTTGTTCCCTCTGGACTTCCTCCTTTGCAAACTGCTGCTTCTAGTAAGTGTGTTTTTATTGAATTAGTTAGGAATTTGGATTTCATTTTATTTAAATTTGCGAGAATTTGGCTCGCGTGTTTTTCCGTGCTGTGTAGGAGAGGATAAGACTGTGAACTACTCTAGTTCGATCTCCAGAATGCCTTCGCTTGGTAAGTTAATGACTCCGCGCTCCCCAGGTGGGAATGCGTTTGAGAGTGGAGGGGTTTCAGATGAGGATGACGGAACGGAGCTTGCTAATGATGACGATGATGATGATGTTTTTGATTACCAGAATGTTCAATCCGGTGTTGATTATGTTATGGTTCGTGTATGTGTGATTGTTGCTGCGGTGTTTTGTTTGTTTAGTTGTTGTGAAGTTGCTGAACTGTTGTATTTGCTTGATCTGTAGGATGGTGATTTTAGAAGCAGTAATACTGTTGTTATGCCGTCTAGAGGTAGTGGTATAATTAGTGTTCAAGATCAGAATAATTTGGTTGTTGAAGAAGTAAAATCTGGGGAGCGTGAGTCTTTTGGCAATGGAAAGATCGTTGCTGCTTCGGTGAAACAAGCCAGAGAAGATTCCGCCTTTTCCATGACAATGTTACCTATCATAAAAGGTCAGTTAATCTCAAACTCACTTGAGTATTCACACTTTCTGCTTTTTTCATGCAGGACTTGTTTCTGAGTGCGGTTGTTCACTGAGGCATTTTGGTGATAGAATTTTTAAGTGATCACGCAATGTGATCTCTTATTTACTGCAATGTTTTTCTCTTCGATTAGACCGTATGGTGTCATCTGCTATGTGCACATTACGGAATTTGGCTGTAGTTAATATTTTCTAAGTCGATTCTTTTGTTCTGCTTCTTTTGATGTGTTACGATCATATGAATAAAAGTTTAGCTGCTTGATGCATATTCTTTATCATCGAAACATTTCTATTCAGAGTCATTAAATGTAGAAGAGGAAGAAGTACAGAGGATGATTCGTGAATGCTTGGATTTGCGTAATGCTTATGTTTTTAGGGAAAAAGTTGCTCCGTGGATGAAGGAGTCAGCTGCAACAGATGCAACTGGGTTTAAAAGGGATCCATTTCATTTTGAACCCTTGCCAGCAACTGAAGTAAGTTGCTTTTAATTATAAGCTTGTTTATGGTTGATATAAATATTTGTGGTCCAAGGGAATAACATGTGGATTTATTTCTTTCTATTCCATTTTTTGCAAACAAAGCCTCTTACTGCTCATGATTCTTTATTGGGCAGCATCATTTCCGAATGGAAGATGGAGTTATACATGTATATGCCAGTGAAAATGGTAAGTTATAAGAGCAGCAATGTTATTTGTGTTTTCTTCGCTACATGAGTGAATCCAAGTGCAAGTTTTGTTGTTCTTTTCTGTTTCCAATTGTTTGTGCAGTGTTTTGTTTTTATCATGCAGAATCACTTCTGTTTTAATTTCTTTTAAATTGCTTTACAGTCTTCTTTTTTTTTTTTTACCGTGGGAGCAATGAAGTTATATTTACATTTTCTTTCAGATTCTGTAGATCTTTTCCCTGTTGCTAGTGCCACAACATTTTTCACAGACATGCATCACCTTTTAAAAGTCATGTCCATCGGAAATGTTCGGTCTGTCTGTTACCATAGACTACGATTTCTTGAGGAGGTATATTTTGAAATGTTTTTTTTTTGCATCGTATTTCTTCATTTCATTTTGTTGGTTTGCCCTTATAATATTTATCTATAAATTGCGCAGAAATTTCGTCTTCATCTGTTAGTAAATGCTGACCGAGAATTCCTGGCTCAGAAGGGTGCACCACACCGAGATTTTTACAATATTAGAAAAGTTGATACACATGTGCATCATTCTGCTTGTATGAACCAGAAGCATCTCTTGCGTTTCATCAAGTCAAAGCTAAAAAAAGAACCTGATGAGGTTTGTGCTTCGATTCACTTAAATCTGTTAGCATGTGGTTTATTAAACTTGAAGAAGTCTTACTTCAACACTGTGACTAGACTCTGATGCCCTTTCTTTTAACTTTTAAACTCAAAAAATCAGGTTGTGATATTCAGAGATGGCAAATACATGACATTGAAGGAAGTTTTTGAAAGTTTGGATTTAACTGGGTATGATATACTATTTTAGTATGAAATATTCTTCCCGGTTGGAACAATGTACTATGAATTTTCTGATTTGGTTGAACATTGTACCATAGGCATGATCTGAATGTAGACTTGTTAGACGTCCATGCTGATAAAAGTACTTTCCATCGATTTGACAAATTCAACCTCAAATACAATCCTTGTGGACAAAGTAGACTTAGGGAGATCTTCTTAAAGCAGGATAACCTCATCCAAGGTCAGTGATTTGCTAGCTGTATAAGTTTGAGTGGTGCATAATTTGTCCAAATCATGTACATTCACAAGCACACCATTTTTTTTTAATTATAAAAAGTTTAGATGATTTTCCTTACATTTCTTAATCTTTGTTTTTGAACTTTAGAAAATTTGAAATTCTTCAAATACTAACAGAATTTTAAGTTGGTTCTTTGTTTTATACTTGATGAGTTATGAAGTTTGTGTGAAACTATGGTAGGAAGTGAGTTTTATGTTTATTTGGTGGACAATTATCACAGGACGCTTCTTGGCAGAAGTAACAAAAGAAGTTCTATTGGATCTTGAAGCAAGCAAATACCAGGTTTTTTTTTTAAACTAGTGGTTGTGTTAGTCTTGGCTTTATTTTTCCAGCTCGTTTTTGTTCTCTCAACACTTCTGTTGCACATGCTATGACAATGTATACTCTTTTTACCATAATCAATACATTTCGCCTGAGGAGCAATCTGCTTCAAGTATTATCATTTGTAACAATCTGTATCTGAATTACAAATTGTAGTCGAAACTAGAAAGTTGAGGTGTTTAGGCTATTTTTTTTTGCTTAACATTGATGCAAAGTCATGATTCTGTACTTTTCAGATGGCCGAGTACAGGATTTCTATATATGGGAGAAAACAAAGTGAGTGGGACCAGCTGGCGAGTTGGTTTGTCAACAATTCAATTTATAGTGAAAATGCCATTTGGTTAATCCAGGTAATTGATGATCATCTGATGATTTATCTGATGAAGTATTAATATCATGGCGAATGAATTTTGGGTTTGCTGATAATCACAGCTTGGAACTTTTAAACTTTTTTTAGAAGCATCAAGCACGATGTTTTTGTTGTAGTAATGATAGGCAAAGCATTATCATTATTATTTTCAAGGACTCCAATATTTTTGCTATGTTTTATATGTCTACTTGATTATATTTAATATTTGTCTTGATCTGAACATTTCAACATGCAGCTACCACGTTTGTACAATGTGTACAAGGGAATGGGGATAGTTAAATCTTTTCAGAATATTTTGGATAATATTTTCATTCCACTATTTGAAGTCACGGTCAATCCAAACTCTCATCCTCAGCTACATTTGTTCTTAATGCAGGTAAGTTTGTCAATTCTATGTGTACAAAAATTATGTGTATGCATTAGACATTCATATAACTATAGCTGAACTAAAGTTGGCTCTGTGCCATCAGTGACCAGGCATTAGCCTACACAGTTAGAATGTGAGTAGATCTAAGGTTTGATTTTAGTTGGTAGAGAGAACAATTTAGTCAATTTTGTAGGGAGGGGCAAGGCATTTCCAATTGAATCTTCAATCATGGCATTTCCTTGAATGAATTATTAGACTCCTTTAAGTTTTGAGCGAAAGGATGTTTCGTTGGTCCAATATTGGAATGTATATGAGAATTAAGAAGAAACAAGAAAATACTAAGTTGTAGTTTTCTTGAATCAGGTTGTGGGCTTTGATATTGTGGATGATGAAAGTAAACCAGAAAGGCGTCCTACTAAGCACATGCCAAAACCAGCTGAATGGACCAATGAGTTCAATCCAGCATACTCATACTATGCTTACTACTGCTATGCAAACTTCTTTACTCTTAACAAGGTTTCTATCACATTCACACTTAAATTATTACATTGCATTTTTAGCAACATCATTCTTTTGTTCTAAGGGACAGTTTAGTTTAAAACTATTGGAACTGAACTATCATCCGGTTCTAATTTTTACAGCTTCGTGAATCAAAAGGTTTGCCAACAATAAAATTTCGTCCGCATTGTGGGGAGGTTAAGTTCTATTTCTTTATCTTGTTTTTCTTTCGAGACCCCAACTTATTCTTCCCACTCCAACCCACCCCTAAATTGTTGTTATTTCTGGCATTGCAATTTGTGCAGGCTGGTGATGTGGACCATTTGGCCGCTGGATTTCTTCTATGCAATAATATATCCCATGGGATAAATTTACGGAAATCCCCTGTTTTGCAGTATTTATATTACCTGGCTCAGGTTTGTTCCATATGTTTTAGCATTTCTGTATTTTATCTGGCGGTGAACATGGCACACTCTGTTTTATTTATCATTTGAACTACGCAACCTTTGGTATATTTAAGCACTCTTGCCGCATTGTTTGGTCGTGTTCGTAATGATGGTGCTTTGTGTTTAAAAGTATTTGATGGATCCTGCAAGTGATATTTTTCAATTTTTACTTCCATTGACGTATGTATTATATTTTTTTGTTTGCCTTCTGTTATCAGATTGGACTTGCTATGTCTCCCCTTAGCAATAATTCCCTTTTCCTGGATTATCATCGGAATCCATTTCCGATGTTTTTCCAGCGTGGCCTGAATGTTTCACTCTCTTCTGATGACCCGCTACAAATTCATTTGACAAAAGAAGCACTGGTTGAAGAGTACAGTGTTGCAGCAAAGGTTGCATATAACTCTATATTTTCTTTCGCATTGGCCATGGTGCGGCATTATACATATTATGATTGTGTTTACAGGTCTGGAAGCTCAGCTCGTGCGATTTGTGTGAAATTGCTAGAAATTCTGTTTATCAATCTGGATTTTCCCACTCTGCGAAGGTGAAGCAAAATGCCTTTTATGCGTCTATTTGCCTTCATGATTGTTGGATGTAACCATCATTTTCATGTATCATATGTACATTGAAATGTAACTTTGGCTTGTGCATGCAGTTGCATTGGCTTGGCGAAAAATACTTCCTTAGAGGCCCTGAAGGAAATGATATTCATAAAACCAATGTTCCCCATATGAGGATCTCATTCCGCCACGAGGTCTGTGCAATCCTACAGTTATTCCTGCACCAGAAATTTTGCACCAATCTTTTGTATCTAATGATGTTTGATTATAGCAGACATGGAAGGAAGAGATGCAGTATGTTTACTCAGGGAGAGGCGAATTTCCTGAACATATAGATGAATTTTAGACTAATGACCGAACAAACAGCAAATAAGACCTCGCGAAGAGTTTCTCATACTTGGCAAGAAATTGGGAAGGTCATGCAGTTCTCAGCTAATTTGTAATGCCAAATCCCATCGCATCAGCTCTTCATTGACTGAATTGGGTATTCACGAGCACGACTACGATAAGCATCTCCATTGTTGAAGAATTTTTAGTGATCTTCCCACCGTTTCTCACTTCAAGTTTTGGTACAAGAGGCTTGCATAGTTTTACTAGGTACCCATCCTTGGTATTGTATTATTACCATATTTATTTATGTAGTTGACTTGAACTTCCTTTTTAAATTATTTGTGGTAGATTTGCTGAAAATAGACTTGCAAGTTGCAGGTAAGTAAAAGCACGTAACGACTGATCAAAAAATCAGATATACATAAGAAGATTATATCCATAACAAACAGATGTTACCATCCATAGAAAAAAGACAAGTCTTGAAGTCTAAGAAAAGTATGAGGTCAAAATCCAACTCAACCAATCAATCCGATTCCTCGTCACATGTCTTATCCATATCCCCCATAGTTAATAAACATCATTTCATTATTAGTATGTTCTTTTTCAAAAGTAGAAATAATTTCTCTGATTATTAAACCCCACTACTCGCGATTCTGAAACTCCCCTCTACACTACCTTCTATACACACTTCCTCTTCTAAAACCACCGCCGCCTAAAATGGCGGCGACACCACCTGTCTCCGACTCTGTTGAAGGTCCCGTCCTAAGCCTTTTCAACAAGCGCCTCCGTGCTCTACGGAAAAAACACAACCGCATTCTCCAAATGGAAGACTCTATTTCCCAAGGCAAACTTATTAACAAAGAGCAAGAAGAAGTCCTCCGCTGCAAGCCTTCTGTCATCGCTGCCATCGACGAGCTCGAGAAACTTCGCGCTCCTCTCTCCTCCGCCGTCTCGGAAGAAATCGCTCTGGCTCTGAAAGGAAGTCCTCAGAGTGGAAATGAGGGCGTTGTGGAGGATCTGTTGTACTTTGGGTCGATGTTTGACGTGAAGTGGCAGAGTGATTTTAGTGCGACTATGTTGACGAGGAGTCATGAGAGAGTGTTGTTTGACTTATGATTATGTTAGTGATGATGCTACTGAAACTGCTTTGTTAGGAGAGAATGATTTGAATTTCATTTCGCAGTTGCGTGCTTTGTTGATTTCTCGTCCTGTTGCCTTTGGTTTGTCTCATAAGGACGCTTTAAGGCGCTGTATTCACCACGCTAACCTTTGGCTCACCAATTCTCATCTTCCTATTCATGATAATGCCAATGTCACATGTAATTTTATGATTTTGGTCTTTGCTTTTGCGCTCGTTCATTCCATTGTTAATTTGTTTTGGTGGTTTAATGTTTCTTTTGTTGGTTTTGCCGATGCTGGATTGAGGGAGAAGCTGAAAAAGATTATGGCGTCTGATTATTTTACAATTACGCCGGAGATTAAAGCGCCTATGGAGGTTGCGGCAGCAAACATTTATACTTCTTTCCAAGTTCCCGTAAATGGGATGCCCACGTCCCTACCCGTTCAAGTGGAGGACTCTTTGCCACAGTACGAGCCCGAGGTATAAACTTTATGTTGCTGGCTTGTATTTTTGTTTGTTCTTAAGTTGGTACTTTATTTGTTGCTTTGAGTTTTGTGAAACATTGGTGTCTTGGCGTTATATTACATAGTCATGACAGCGTGTTTGATTTTGTTGCATGTGGTTTTCTTGTTTATGTTTCAATCTCTTTCATATTTGGAGCATCATTTATTGGTCTCACTTGTCATGTATTTTTTTCAGATATAACATATCATGTTGAAGAGTCTGTTGTACAACATTTATTGGGCTGTGTGAAATACTGATAATCTACAATTTGGTGCTATTTAGTCACTTATTGCATGTTTGTGATTCCCTTCTTTTTATGGCATTTAGAAAACATTTTGTACATTTCAATCGTCTAATTGATAAGATTGAGATATGGGGTGAGAAAGGTGGAATGCTTATTGTTTCTGCTTAAACTTCTGCTTTCTGTTTTAATGGCTTGTTTTATTTGTTCAATAAACAAAGAAGATTGACACTGCCAATTTTTTGCTAGATTCCATTGTATTGTGAAGCAATTCCCCATTATAATGCCATTTCGAGCAGATTTTCTTTCATATTTTTATATCTTTTGTGAAGTTTATAGCGAGTCCCTGTAAAGTGCTTTCTTCCATATGATTCCAGTGTTAATTTTTGTTAAGATTTGTTCAACTCCGTGCTGACCTCTGAGAAGTTGCATAAAGTTTTTTTTTCCGCTTCGGTTGTTCTTTGCTTTATGGATTTTTTTTTTTTACCCTGAAAGGCTTACCGTTTTATTTTACTTTCTAATCTGTAATGCTGCAGGAAGAAGAAACCATAAATTTCCAAGGACACGAAATCAGTGACAATCAGTCTACTCCTACTGAGGCGTTCCAGGTGTGCATCTGGCATATTATACAACAGCCTATCGATTGCATTTATCTAATCTAATGTTGTTGCTTCTTTAGCAGAATGGAGGGGAAGCTGAAATTCCCGTAGAGGAAGTTTCAGGGGAAAAAGAGCAAATCGAGCAACCAGCTGAGGCTGAGCATAGCCAAAGAGAGGCAGAGCCCAAGGACCAACAGTATGGATCTAGATGGAACTACATAACCAAAGAGGCGGCCGCGGTGGTGGTAGACATAGGGGTTATTCAAATGGGCAGGGCGGTCAAATTGGTGGTAGGGTAGGCGGTGGATACCAAAATGGTGGAAACCAGTATTACGACCAACCTAGTGGTAACTACTATCCAAGGAATTACCACAACAATTGAGGGAGAGGAGGCAGAGGTGGAGGGCATCCTTACAACAACAACGGAACAGGAGTTCCAGGTGCTTATGACAAGTTGTAAATTTGGCCTACAAATGAATTAATTAACGTTTTAGTTAATTACTAGTCATGGTACACGTGCAATGTCTGATTACGAGATGCACCGAATATGAAAATAGCTGCCGCCGATATTCCTTAGCCGCATTATTAGTATATCAATGTGCTTGCATTTCTTGAATTTACGAGTGGAGTTAAAACAGAATTTCCTTCAAAAAGATGTTATTTCGTTTTTCAACCCCATAATCTCGAAACTCTCTTTAATTTCTAGTCGTTCCTTACGTTCATCACCAAAAGTCACATTCTATGCTCTCATTTATGGATCTGCAAATTTTTACACTAAGGGTTAAATAATACATGAGCATAAGAGAAGTTCCGACAAGATGGTCAATAATACAGAAAAATACACAGCAAAAAAGGTCATTTTAAAAAGAGATGCATTAAAGAAGGCGACACCACTATGCCTTCCTTCTTTCTTGTTAACTAACAATTTTATCCGTGCGATGCAGCGGGACTATATATTATAAATTAATTATTTTTATTAATTAAAATTATATTATATTTATTTGTAAATTATTTTATTAAAAAAATAATAATGATTTAAAATATAATAAAAAATAAATAACAATTTTAATGAAAAAATTGGTCAATTAAATATATGATCACCATACATTTTTATAAGCAATATATTTTGTGAAATTGTATAAATTATTTTTATCGTAATAAATTAGTATCTTGTATTTAATCAGTTTGTTATTTACAGGTCAATTATTCTCTATATTTTATAGATAATCTTAATATATTTAGTTTTAATGTATATATAGATAGAGATAGACAAAAAAAATTATTGAAAATCTAAAATACTAAAAAATTACACATTAACGTCATTAATGACAATTTCTTTATTAGATTAACATGCGACAGCATTTAATGACAATGTTAACAATTTTCTTATATACTAGCATTTTGACTCGCGCGTTGCTGCGGGGCTGTATATTATAAGTGAATTATTTCACTAAATAAAATTATAACGTATCTATTTTAGTAAAAAATTAATTGTGATTTAAAATATAATAAATAAATAAATATTTTAAATGAAAAATTGTTAACTAAATATATCTTTACTAAATATTTCAAATTTTTTTTCATACAATATATTTTGTGAAATTGTATACATTACATTCATCGTCACAAATAAGTATCTCATTATTTAATTAATTTACTCAATTAATCTCTATATTTCAAGCTATTTTAGATTATATGTAAATATTATGATAATCATGATAGCTATAATATGAAAGCAATGTATTTTATATGTAAATTTATTTGTTAATTAATCACAATGATCATCAACATAAAGCTTGTTTTAAATTTCTTTTCATAAAACTTAAAATTGTAAAATAGAATTGTTCCTAATATTGATTAATTAATATTGATAAAAATCTCCTTATGAAATACATTACTTGTAATATTTTTTTAATTTCTCAGTTTCATTACAAATTATAATCTTCGCTGGATTTTGTCTTAACTCTTGAAATAATGACATATATTTGACCATAAAATATTAAGTTTATTTAGATAAACAAAAGTGTGAACAAATATAATACAAAAAATAATTTTACCTAATTCATTTTTTTACAATTTACATAACTCATTAAAAAGCTCATAAATATTTAAAATTAAACTTTTAGGAATCCAAAATCCAAATATTATTCAAATCTACATAAAAAATAATAATAACTAATAATTACGAATTATCAAATTATATTTTTTAAAGAACTTAAAATAATACAATTAGTAATTAAATGATAGCCAATAACATCTTTTAATAAAAGAGTATTTAATTTAGATACAGTTGAATGTAACACTACTAAACAAACATCAAAGTAAATATTTAATAACTTCTAGAAAATATATAAAAAAATAAAAAATAACAATTTATCCTAATTATCTAAAACAATACCTGAATGAGGAGAATTTTTTTCATTATTTTCTAATTTCGTTTGCTTAGAGACATATTGTACACTTTTCTTAAAATAATATGAATTAAGCATAATTTCGTTCCAAAAAAATTGTTGCATCAGTAATGAAAGTAATTAACATAAGAATATAATTTAAAAAATTAATATATTTCTATCGTCTATATATATAAAAATAACTAATAAAAGTTATACATTTATAGTCAAAGATTTAAATTAATGGCATTATTATTTAAATGATTGACAATAACATCAGATATTAAATTTGGACACAATTAGTTTAATAATATAAATTATTTAATAAATATTAAGAAATTTATGTAAATTATTAAATTTTATTTTCATAATATGTTTTGTAAAGAAAAATGAATTATAGTAGTTGAAGTGCTCTATTTAAGTATAATTAAAAATTATTAAATACATTAAAAATTAATTAAAAATAATTATTGAATTTAATATAATCAGACATATTAGTATCATTAAGGATATTTAAATTAATTTAAAAAAATTAAAATAACCAGAAAATTATAAAGAAATTGACATATTAACTTTATTAATGATAAATGCTTTAATTCGTTGACATGTGTCTCACATTTATTGTTAATGTCAACAACTTTTTTATTAATATATTGATATATAGATGTGAGAAAAAAAAAAAAGAAGCGTAGCCATCATTCCATAACCATGTCTGTTTCGCACTCTTGTTTATTGTATTTTATGACAGTAAATTCTCTACCATCATTAAAAACAAATCGTAGCAACAAAGATTGCAACTTTAATGCAATCTAATTTTCTGTTTCAGCACAAAACAAGAAAGCTTTTCAGGACATTCACTAATGCGAGAACTAATTCCTGATTGAAATACTTAACCAGGAATTATAAAACAGAGGACTCCCACTATGTTTTGAAAATTTCCAAATTTACTTCCACGGTTCATATGAGTCTGTTGGGTCCCTTCAGGAATCGAATTCTCTTGAACAATCCATGAATTTCTTCCTACTTCAGTCTATATAAAGCCATCAGAGCCAATTTCTTTCTCAATCCAAGTAGCCACTCATTGTTTTTGTTAGTTTTGGTTTAAAAGAAGTTGCAGATAATGGCAGCCTTGGAATTCGTGGCTGGAATTCAAAGGAGAGGAACATTGCGCAGAAACTTGTTCCAGGATGATTTTCCAGGTCTTCCGATCAGACAGAGAATGCAAGTAAGCATGGCTCATTCCGATCTCTCTGACGGATTTTCGCAAATGCAGCCATCATCAGGCGTTGTGGAAATCTGTTCTGCGGCTCAATGGAAAGCCTACTTTGATGCCTCCAAAGAAAACAACAAACTTGTATGCAACTTTCTTTACACCTTGGATTTTCACTTAATGCTCCGTGAACAAATCAGTTGATGTATGTCTAAGCATGTTCTCTTTGTTGTATCTTTGGTGCTGCAGTTGGTGATTGAATTCACTGCAACATGGTGTGGACCTTGCAGGCAGATGGAGCCAGTCATGAAAGAATTTGCTGCCAATTACAGAGATGTTCAGTTTGTCAAGATTGATGTAGACCAGTTTGCTGTAATGCTATTTCTTCTTTCAACTATCTTTCAAAACTTTGCTTCTTTCTCTTTGTTTCTGCAATAACACCAGCGATTGTTTACACTGTTTTCTTTCAAATCAGTTTGTGGCCAGGCAATTCCAGGTTGGAACTGTCATGCCCGCATTTGTTCTGGTGAAGAAGGGCACAGGAGTTGATATGGTAAGTGGTTGCAAGAAGCTTGAACTGCAGAACAAGATTGAAAAGCACAGGATGTGACTCGGACGGCTATGAAGACACTTTCTGCAAGCTGTAATCCTGCACATTTATGCTTCCCATGAGGAAGAACATAAATGAGGCAGAAGAGAATAATCGATACATATAATGATGCTACAATAATAATGCCGCTATTGGCAATATTGTCCTTAGTTAATAAACTGTTTTAAATGAATAATAAATATTTAAATTAATAAAACGAAGATGAGATTATTATTAATTTGTGCATTCACAATTGGTGTAAAAGCTTCAAGTCCTCCAATCACCCTTTCCAAATGAGATTTCTGCTATGCCGTGAGTTCGAAGAGTAGAACATATACCTCAACAAGGACAAAAAGAATGATATCTGGTTGTCTATTCATGTTTGATATGTCATAATCGTATTGTGTTATTTTTCATTAAAAGTCATTATTTGTTCATAACAAAAATTGAATTTGTGTCATTATATCATGTCATAAACGTGTAGTCACAAGTCGAGTTATCGTATGAACATATTGCAAAAGAAATCTTGATTGCTGAATATTAATAAAAACTTTGAGCCTATAATACAAAAGATTCCTGTGAATAATCCTGCCAACCAAAAAGAATCCGAACTGGTGACTCCAAACCATCAAACATACACTTTAGGTACAACAAAATCGATCAATGAAGCTATAAATAAATCATGTGATGCATATTTTCCAACAGCTTACATGGAGAATATTCATAACGAATGGAATACCAGGTCACAATGCCATGTCGCGATTGCGGAATAAAGGTGCCATGTGACATGAGTCTCAGAAAAACTAGCATGATAAGAAAAGCTGAAATGAATGTACAGAGAATGTTTCTGTGGATTCCAGGCAAAAAAAGACGATTCCGGTCATCGGATTTTACAATGGAAGCTCTTGTTTTGCCATGTCTCTGGCCACTGCAAATCAGAAAGATTTAAAGTCGTTAAAGAGTTGAGAATGAAAGCAGAGTAACACGACTAGAGAGTGGACAATATCAGAGAAAACAAGCAAAACCAACTAATCAAGCAGAGATTCAAGCTAAAATATGTTAAGAAACAAGTGAGAATTCTATATCGTATAAATGTTAAAAGGATTTATAAGTATTGTAGACCTATAAGGCAATGCCTTTAAGGCTTTAGGTAAAGATGGGTTAGGACTCCCTTGGTCCAACAAGTGGTATCAGTGCCGAAGGTTCGGCCTGAAAATAGAAAAGATCGGTACGATGCGGTGATGGTGGTTCATCATCGTGATCGAAAACAATATCTACCATGAACTAATCCGCTCATGAACCAACACTTCTGCATATGAGAAAGAAGCAGCAATCTGATAAAATCCAAAAACTAACCTCTAGAAGTCGCCGGTACCACGACGACATGCATGTTGGCATTATTTGGAGGAAGCTGCAACTTAAGAGGATAAAGTTTTCCGTTCAGAGGACTACGAGTACACACAGTTATATCCTCAAAACCAGTATCTTCCCGCAACTTCTGAGTTAATTCCTCCACGCCTTTCCCCTTGAAGATCAAAGAAGAGCCTTCCACCACATCGTCATCCACCTCTCCACCGTCATCCGCCACGTGATAGTATATAGTTCTTCCTTCCACTTTTGGAGGCGAACTCACAGTGGAATCAGTTGACTGTACACACGAAAATCACCATAAAGATCACAAACTTTCACTGACGAATCTCACAAAGCATCAAATTTCATCATCCTTTAAGCTTAACAAATCAAAATCACGAAAAAGATCACACCTTTTAACTACGAAAACTCAGAAAGCAACAAAGTTTCCAGACCCTTTTCACCAATTAAAGAAATTACACACAAAGCAGAAATCTCTACATTTCAAACTATAAATATCCATCACTTAAGTTAACTGTTAAGTGCAATAAATACAAAAATAAATCAGATCCATACCTCCTGTCTAGAAAAGTTTCCAGATTTGGCAGCACCAAAAGAAGGAGAAGAACTAGGATTAAAATCAAGAGAATCTAGATGAGAAACAGTTTGAACTTTATGACTCTCCTGATGCTTAACATCATGAGCCTTAACCTGAATATCGACAACATCAACATCCCATAAAATCCACTCTTGTGTGGCAGTTCTATGAGGAATATCATGAGTAACAGAATTTCTCCACGGTGGTAACCCCCCATTAGCTCTCAAGAAATTCCCATATCTTGTTTTCATCTTCACTTGAGACCCTTCTCTTACAGGTTCCCACTCAAGAGAAGAATCCAATCTTCTTGGTAAAGTCTGAAGAACTTTACGTCCAGTCATACCTAGAAGAAAAGGTTGGTTTGACGCAGTTAGGTATTTTCCATAACAAGACTTGAGTCTTAGTATCGGAGGTGATTCAGACACAAATTCCACAATCCATTTAGCATTTTTTGCGGAGCCATTCCTATCTTGTGTCACAGTTTCTTCATCTTCTTCAGCTAACAGGTATTTTTCGTGGTGACTTCGAAGACGTACAGCTTTTGCGTTGTTGAAAAACTCCATATCTGAGCGAACGTGGTTAGAGATTGAGTTACTCTGTAAGAAAAATAATAACGTACAGAGGTTTCGTGTGGGTTTTGGTTTCAAGAGATCGATAGATGTAAGAAAAACAAAGATTTCCTTTTCCTGTTTTAGATGCAGAATGCGTGTGTTTGGGATGGGAAATGAGGATTTATATGGGAGGGCGAAAGTAAGAGGAAACGTATGTGTGGGAGATGGTCAGCGCCGTCTGGTCTTGTTTGATTAGCTTGTCGGAGGCCATGGTCAGATTTAACACGCCATGACGTGGAATTATGTTACATAATTGGTAGGAATATTTATATTATTGAGTGGTCTATCTATATAGCACTGAACCGGAATAGGTTATGTTACGGTTCGATTTTAGTTCTTAATAAGAATGAACCGTGAATTGACGGTTCAATTCATTTTTAGTGTACTATAAGGTTCGATAACAATTCTGATTCCTGATTTTTCCAAACTGGAATCAAATTGGCTTTTAGTCAAATTGGCCGAATTGTGTACTATAAGGTTCGATTCCAATTATGATTCCTGATTTTTCCAAATCGTAAACAACCAATTTCTAATTTTCTTAAACCGAAAACTGCCAATTTCATATTAAAACTGACTGTTCGAATTGGCTTTGCAAGTAAAGGTCTGAACCTCCCGGTATACTTGACATATTGACCAAGACTAATACGGGTTCGAAGCGAAAGACACGACTCCTCCCTCACGAGAGCAACTCTTATCGGACTCGAACCTAGGTTCAAACTTTCATGAGAGGGTTGGATTGTCAGTCCAACCAACACATCGTGCTTAAAGGTATATCCTTGTAATTACAGCAATATTTTGGTTTTGTAAGAGATATTAGCTCCACAGAAGTCAATCCGTTGGTTTCATCGGAGCAGTATTTTTAGACAGAAAACGACGACAGAAGTTATAAACACTATGGTGCCGTCTCTTTCGCTAGTTATTTCAAAGCTCTGTCTTTACGCTACTTATTTCAAAGCTTTGTCTTTACGTGTGTATCCACCTGTCTCTGTAAGAACTCCGTGAAGCTTGCTTCACCCAATCTCCGAATATCCTTAACGAAAAGTATTAAACAAACACGTCATATTGGTAGCAGCCTGCCTGCCGTAGCTTCTTAAGCAATACTATGACTATTGTACGAACCAGACCGTGACTTTTATATGAACCTTTGTCAATGACATAATCTGGTTTCCGTCATATCAAGCTGATTAATAAGCCACGTGGAAAAGCTTGAACAATAATAGCATTTTCACCCCTGAATTTTCCTAACTTTCACACTGAAAACTGATTAAATCTTAGGTTCCTCTCTGCCCTGTCTTTCTTCACATTCATACATGAGTTGATGATCTTGAATCTCCACTCATTTTATGGGGCATGACTTACTACAGTGAAGAGTAGGCCTATTGTGAAATAAGATTCAGTGTCTGAGAATGACAGATATCTGCAATTGATCACATTAAGGTATCCTATATAATGTATGAATTTTCCACCATGGAAAGATGGAATGACTTGAGGAAAGTAATGTGCTTTTGTTTCCCAGTCTGTCATCTATTTATAACTTTGATCTTAACTAGTGGGAAGGTTAGGTGGGTGGACATCTTTATTTCTTTTGAGAAGTTCATTTTTTGTCTGAGCCCCGGTATCCTCGACCCACTGGGCCGAGACTAATCCGGTTCGGGAACGAGTTTGGGGTTAAGGTTCATTTCCCTCCCAAACGACGTTGCGGGGGATCGAACCATGGTCCGCCCTACCAAGTTCAACTATAATTACCACTGAACCAAGAGGTCGTTGGTTCTTTTGAGATGTTCATTGGCTACCAGTGGAATGCCTCTAATGCGTCTCCCAATATATGCATTGCAGCAGAGATTCAAACAGATGGTACTCCTAAAGGTAAAATAATTAAGTTTAGGAAGGGAAGGTCACACAAGTAATCTGAAGGTAAAAGAAAGAAAGAAAGTACCAATGAGGTGGAAAACAAAGATGAAAACGTCGAATTAAAACCAGAACTAGAACCAAACTTGGCCTATTTCAGTTTCGGTTTCATAACCATAAAAACTAAAA
>CANYCX012269265.1:0-19028 GCA_948193385.1 Breynia disticha f. nivosa | reverse complement strand
ACAACCGAGCTCGGGCTCACACCTGGCCAAAGAGGTTGAACAACCTATTAAGAAAATACACCCTCAAACACCTGTGTATACTAATTCAAACTAAGAGCAAACAAGTTTCTATCTCAAGAGACCAAAATACTATCAAGCTCTATCACTTCCATTCTTACAGTATTGACAATCTTTCCAACTACATGTTCAACATTCAGCTGAATTTGTCGAAAAATTAGTTTATTGCGAGCTTTCCAAACATTATAAACTGTAGAGCAAAACAGTAAACGACGTGCTTTACTGAGAATGTTTTTCCCCTTGGTTTTCCTGGTAAATCACTTACTTCTCTTCTCCATGGCTTTCTCCCCCGCTAGATGAGACATATGCGTAACACTTCATTCCAAACAGCTGCAGAAGTGACACACTCAAAGAAAATATGATCAACTGACTCAGTGAATTGTCCACACATTGCACATAAATCATTATCAACCATGCTCCATTGATACATGCGATCTTTTGTAGATGATTTCATATAGATATATATATAGAAATTAATATATATAATAAAGTAACTAAGTAAAAATTATTTATTTAATAAAATAACTGATACTGGGAGCAATTGTTTTAGGTTTATTGGAAACGCAGGGGATCTAGGGTTTGCATGAAGAACATAATCCAAGTTTTGTCATTATGTGGAATGGAGAATATTTAGACGAAGTTTCACTTTTTGAGACTTCCAACAATTCATCTTTCCTGCTTTTTTTCTTTAAGGTCAACTCGAACACACACATACAGAGACAGAGAAAGTAGATAACAAGATGTTGAAACAACTTAAGCTCATCTTCTTTTAGATATTCAAAGAGAAAAACTCATTTGAAATACAAGAAACATTCTTGATATATGCATAGTAATATTAGTAACTGCAAACTTCCTACTAGTTAATACATTTCAAATGATTAAGCAGTGAGATGTTTTAATACAAAACTAGATGTTGAATCCCAAGTATTGCCATGTTCTCACTGAAACTGATCATGCATTTTGACGAAACCTAGCTGCAGCGAATGCATTCATGGGCTCAGGATGTTGGTAAATGTTTTCATCGAAAACAGCCACCGGATTAACACCATTTGCCTCAAAACCAGGCCATTCATTACCATACGGCACCACCATACGAGAATTACTTCCACTGAAAGTCTGTTTAGACTCGTCAAAGCACATTCCAAACCCTCTTCTAAATCCGCTATCAGTACTCACTTCATCAGGCACTGGAACTAAAGCCATGTTCTTTGATTCGTCAACAGAGGATTTTGCATTCTTTACTTGCGAAGGTTTTGGAAAAAACCCTTGAATGATTTCTTGCAACAGTCCTGAATCAGAACGTTCTTGTGGAAAAAATTCCTCAAAGTCATGCTCAATAGCTGAACCAGAAGAAGCTGGAAGTGTGTTGTCTGAAACTTTTGAACCAGTGGGTTCAATGGACCCCCCAGAAACATTACTGCTGTTACAACCAGTATGGTTAATATAGTGAACCTGATTATAGAAACCTTCAGGGTAATGGTACATGTTACCAACAAATTCATGACCAAGATGCTGAGGGTTCGGAAACGAAGGCCAAGTTGAAGAGTGAATATTCCTGACAGAGTGTTGAGATTTCGCAGAGATATTATAAGCTGGAAGAGGGAACACTGGTTCAGAATTAGAGTACACAAAGTTAGTACGAGCCTTGAGGCCACGTAAGGCACGAGCAGCTCGGTCATAAGCATATGCAGCTTCTTCAGCAGTATCAAAAGTGCCTAACCAACGCCTTTCTTTGGACTGAGGATCTCTAATTTCAGCAGCATAACGACCCCACGGCCTTCTCCGGACACCACGGTACCTGATGGTTCCACTACTGGAATTATCTTTAACAGACCTCTTACTTGAGGTGGAGATGGAGGCTGGTTTTTTAAGGGTTTCAGTTGTGGGTTCGAATGAAAAAGAGTCTGTGTGGTGGGATGAGACCCCATTGAGTCTTCTGAAGGCTTGCTCCATTTTTCTGAGGGAAAACACAAGCTCACAGGCAACAACTCATAAAGAAGGGGAGAATGAGGAATATTTTGTGAGAGGAGAGGTGAAAGTGGAGGTATTTATACAAGAAAGTCTGATGTGGTGCCCAGAGAGAGATGCGATGGGGAAAGTGACAGGGGAAATATGGTCGTGCAGGGGCGTAATATGGCGTACGAAAGGAAAACACAAGAAAAGTGAGAGCAATTGCTGTGGAATTTGTATTGGTTCAGCTAGTTGTGATCAGATGGCAAAGAAAATTGCCACTTGTTGAACATTTCCGTGGATTCGGCGGTAAATCAAATCAACCAACAGTTAAGAGTGCGAAATTCGATATCTGACTTCGTAGCGACATTAGAGAAGACATATAGGCTTAGACTTGTCATTGACTCGTACGTTAATTCGGTCTCTTGCTTAAATTTTTTTTATTGTCATAGAATATACAACCTAGCAAATATTGTAATAAAATTGTATAATGTACTACGAATTTTAAAAATATATATATATTGTTTGCATTAGTAAAGAAAAATGTCCTATTTTTTTTTTGAATCTTCTCAAACGTTTGCAAGAAGCAAAAATTAGTTAATTTATGAGAAGAAATATTTTTTTGTTTATTATATTCATGAGAAGAAACTTTAATTTAATAATTAGAAGTTATTTTTATCTATGCATCGGGGCAATATTCAGAATTTAATCTCCCAAGAAAAAAATAATGATATCATTAGGCAATAATTAATTAAATTAAAGTTTAAAATCATTTACGAAGGGATTCTATATAGGGATAGATTAAGCCGTCCTTTCTACGAGATTTAGACTCCTTGTGTCGCACGAAACTCAAGAGAGAAATAATCTCTCGAATAGTACGTACATTATATATATATATATATATATATATATATATATATATATATATATATATATATAAGGCCTGTATGTGTTTTTCATGTATGCTTACATATGTTGTGTCACCCCTAGCTATTAGAATGTATTTATATACGAATGAAAAATAGGGATGACAAAAAAAATTATATATGTTGGCATTTAATTTGATTTAATTTAAATGAGATGAGTTTTTAACGTTTAATGAGATGAGACCGAATAAAAAAAATAATTGAAATGAAATGGAGTTAGTATTTAATATATTTGTCTCATAATTGTGTGGCCGAAACAGAGAAGTTGTAATCTGACTCCGACTCGTTTCATTTCATATATAAAGACACATAATTATTTGAATTATGTTTATATTTTTAATATAATTTAGTTTTTAATTAATGTAGTAGTATTTTTTAAATTATGAATAAATGCAGGAGCGATTATTGTTGTACGTACAATGATAATAACGTTTTATGGAAATGATAAAACTGTTTTCTGGGAAGTTGAAGGAAGAAAGCAAAGTCTGGAACATGTTATTATGAGGCAGAATGATTACACTGGCGGCGCTCAGAAATTGTTCCTCCCACTTTGGTTTTTCTTTTTGTTTTCACTTACTTGGTATTTATATGAGCACGATCTGTTGTGTTTTCTGTAAATCACGCGGTATTCCTATTTTCGGTGATGGTTTGTTCGGATCGGAGCGGAAGACTTTGTTGCTCGTATCTCATGAAGGCGGCTCCACTGGAATTCGATTCTGATAGCGCACTAAACCGAATCTCGCAGCGACTGAGTTGCTAACTCAACCGATACCTAACGCGTACGGGAACTTTTATTTAGAGTGTAATTACTTAGGGTTTGAAAACCAAGAATTAATTTTCACATGGACTTGTCTCTCTGATTTCTGGGGTTTTAATTAATAGCCTGTTTAGGGTTTGTAGTAATTCCCATCTCTCTCGTCTCCGTCAGAAAAAGAAGAAGAAATATGTCCACAAATTTAACTCAATCGTCGCATCCATCACCTCACTTTTGGATTGCAACTAACAACTTTTTTCTTATTCTTCATGGCTAGAATTCATTTACAGAAAATAAAATCTAAAAAAAAACTCAGAAAATCGAGTTTTTAAAATTAAAATAACGAAATTTCAAATCCTACTCTTTATCCAGACGTATAAGAAATTGACAGGAATTGCAAAGGGTAGGTTGCAGAGAGGAAGAAGATGAGGGTAATTAAGAAGGAAGGAGTGTGACTGTTTTCGAGAATTGGTGACGTGTGAAGATATATAGGTAATTGATGGAAGCAGCAGCATTGTGTTTGGTCAAAGTTAGAGTCATATCGTTTGATATTGTCGTTGACAACTTACAACATTATGGTAAAGAAAGATATGATCTTTAATTACCTTCATTACTAACATAAAATATTGAAATTTTAATCCAAATTAATGGATATGGTTTTCTCTTTCTTTTTTGCTTTGACATGGAATAAATGAATACAGTGAGTTAGGGAGAAGAGGGGGAAATGGTAAGCATATCTGAGAAAAAAGGGAAGATGAAGATATGGTTGTGCACTATAGGAATTGAGGTATTGATGATTGAAAGTTTGATTTTAATATAAAAGCTTTAGATTTATTCACCATTTTGACGTTAGCCCTTTTCATCTCAATGTCAGATTTACGTATACTATATATATTTGCTCCTTCAGAGAGTATCTTCAGCACTCTAGACAAATTCTCGTTCGAACCGGATAGGGCTACAAAGACGACAAAGCTGTCCCAACCGAGTTTTAATCAATGACTCGAACTCTAGATCTATAGTTAAGTTAAAACTACCTCACGCCAATTAATTTACTCCCTCAGTGGTTCACATTTCCAATGTTTTTCTTCAATTGTCTCCATATTAGACAATTTCTTTCGACAATATTGAGTTGACCTACCGAATCACTCTCCCTTTACTAGCATCGACAATTTTTGACCTAATAACATTATTAGTGAGTATATGATTATAAAACAAGATGCAAATTTATTATTTATAATATTTATATTATAAATACTTCTATTTGATATAAAAGACACAATAAGAATATACTCTGCTTGACTCAAATTGCCACCACCCTACCATCAATCACTGTTGTAAAAAGCAGACCAAAATGGCTGGACGAACCGATGAGTAGGTAAGTTGGCCATTGATTCGGTCCAATTTTACTATTTAGAATGATTTGTAAGTGAACTGATATCAAACATGTAAAAATTTGGTTGGAATATCAAACCAACGTATATATATATATTTATATTATTTGTAATTATTGAAACGACTAGTAAATTAACTACGAAGTTTTTTTAGTTCGATCATCGAATTGATTGGAATATCACTTAATAATTTCCTTACTTGCCCTATAAAAGTCCCATGCATGCTAATGCATTTGTGGCCTTTTTGGTTGAAGTTGGAAGATTTCGGAAACGCATAAATGGTCAGGCAACCCTACAAATCTAATAAAACCTACACATCCTTGTAGTGTAACCAAGCTTAGAAATTAAGGTCTACTAATTACTATGCCTCTGCCAAATCTCACTTTCGTTTACTTCCTTGTTTGTATAATCATGTTCATATATACTTTTTTGTCTGGGGACCTTTGATTTTACTGATGCCCTCATCCAATTTTTGGTTCTGGACGGATCGATTCTTAGTTGAAAAATCGCCTCATTTCGTCCAAAAAAGAGAGAAAATTCGTCCCATTTGGCTTCGTAAATGTATTCGATGATAATATACGGTATCCCATCGCGCAGAAATGGAGCTACTTAGTACATCTTTTTTCGAAAACATATTCACATCGTGAACATAAACGCTCGGAAATAAGGGATGAGAGTTCAATTTGATGAAAAGTAAAATAAAGGAACAATCTCTGAAATCAGAAGGTAATGAGGATATCAAAACGAGCAGGCAATGCAGAAAAAGGGAGAGTCCTACAATCTCTGCGGCTGTGTACGTGCGTGTGAGGGAGTGAGCACGCATGGAAAAAGTTCTTATTGTGCTTCACTTTATGACTTTCTCGACAGCGATTGCACGTCCCTTTCTTCCCTACCACCTTCCCATGAACGAACCACACTGAGTCTTCTGTTCATGGAGGGACATGGTAATGACAACTTCAATTGGGTTGCAGCTTTATATAAGAACTGGCAGTTTACACAGACCTCTGATCCTGACCATTTTGTTCCCTAACCAAATGCTCTCTCTGCACATCTATTTTACACACTCCTCCACGAAAAGCCTGCTCTTTTGTCTTCCTTCTTGCTGCTTCTGGCAAAAAACCCCATCGCTTCTTTACAACTACGGGAAGAACCTGATCCTGTTTATGCTTTCAACCCTCGTTGACACAGCTCCAAAAACTTGATTAACGTAGTGGGATGCTAATTCCTTGAAGGATCCATCATTTCCTTCTCTGACATTTGTACATATTTCACAGCTCTGTCACGCCGATGCTGTCTGCTCCACTGCCCTTGTGTTTCTTTCACATGGTTTACCCTTTTTTTAGTTTAGCCTAAATAACACCTTCATTGTATTGTTAAATAAAAAGGAAAATATTTTGTTGTTTTTGCGTTTTATAAATATTTGTTATTGGTTTTTTCTTTTTTTTTTTTGATATAATTATAGTTGTCTTGAGAATTTTATAAATTGATTTAAGTTAATATTTATTTAATCTAATTCAAGCGTTTGTTACTTTCAAAATTTTGAAGACTGTGATAATTAAATTACGGATGTCACCTCATCAAAATTAAGATAAATTACGGAGCCCATTCTTTTTCTTTATGAGATAACCTTAAGATGAGAGACTCCAAAAAAAAGAGATTGATTTTATATGTATACTTATTTTTATTATTTATTTATAAGTTAGTTATTTTTTAAATATATTTTTTAATTTTTTAATTTATAAATATATCTCACTATTAAGATGTACAAAGTTGATATAATATTTATATAAAATTAATATTAAGTTTAAAATCATACTTCAAAAAAGTTTAAAATCATGAAAATTGATAAAAGAAGTTAATTTTTACAAAATCAATAAATCACTTAATAATTCAGCACATATTAAGTTAAAAGTATATAACAAACTTAAATTCATAAAAAATACATATAAATTCTTATATAAAATTTTTAAAATTTATATATAAAATTTATATGAAGTTTTGAAGTTATATCACAGTTAAACTCATAAAAAAACTTACTTCATACAGAATATAAAAAAATAAAAATATTTATCCAAAAATGGTAAAAAAAAATTAGAATAATCTTGTTAATTACGCTTAATTAAGACAAAATAGTTTGTTTCTCGTCGAGACACCAAACAGTGACTGAAACAAAAGAGGAGGAGATGCGACCACTCCCTTGCCGTGTTTTCACGTTTTCAGATCCCGAAAATCGTGTATGGTAGGATACATAAAAGTGCATATGATTTTCCAATAATGCATGAAGTCACAAACATTATTTGTACCAAAGTTGGGTAGGGGAACTTTGTGAGGAGCAGTTGTAAATTGTAATAAAGCTGGACAGTTGTGTAAAATTTGTGTAAATGCTGGTGCCACAAAGGGAATTAATTGGTCCCTTAACATGTCTTCTAGCTAGCGGTACAAAAATCGAACTGGAACTACATAATCAGAACTGTTGGTTTTAAAACTGAAAACTGTCAGTTCCGAACTGTTTACGCCTCTACTTAAAGAGGAAACTAAGTTTTTTTTATGGCTTCAAGAACCGCCATTTTCGGTAGAGTTTCATTCATGGCGTTTGGTGGGGAACTAACTAGGCTTAGTTTAACTGCTTTTACTATTGCTTATTTGAGAGCCAATCGAATTCTAAGATCGCTGTTTTCGTCGTTGATTTGTCGAAAGGGTCATCTGGTAAGGTAGTGTTTGTTAAAATAATACTGGCAAGATATGAATGGAATGATTGTAGATCAAGATAGAGAATGTTTAAGATAAAATTGTAATTCATTCTAAAAATATTTTCTGGTTGTTTGTTAATCTTATTGGGATGAAAAACTAAGAAAAACAAAAGATAAAATATTTTGTTGAAATTGAAAATTAGTATAGAAAGCTTAACTTGACTTTATGATAAGATACTCATATCTTGCTTTTGCAAGATATACATTCCGGTAGGAATTTAACAAACAGCTTGGAAAGATTAAAAATTCTGGAATAGATATTTTCCATCTCATCTCAAGCTTCCTGGAAGTTAACAAACACCCCTGTATACATGATAAAATTGATCCGATATATTAACTTGACACAAAGTTATGCGAGTTTAGGTATAATGTAAATAAATTTGGATCGTAAATGAATTGACCATTTAACGATCTATTAAAAATTTGTTTAAACATGAAAATTCGATACGACTCATATACGATATGTTAAAAAATTATTAGTTATTTTATAAAAATTAATCTAAAATATATGGAAAAAAATTAAACGAGATCATATATTTACAAATTAAGTCCAAAAGAATTTAAATGAGTCTTGAGGTAAAAAATATTAAACATATTAATTTTTAACTCATTTAACATGTTAAACCATATAAATAAAAGAGATGATTAATCTTCATTAAATCGATCAAACTCATAACCTATATAATAAATTTCTCTAATCATAAGGGCAACAAGATAGTGCATAGTCATGTTAGTGATTTTTTCTATCAAATATTATTATTTATGATATAAAAATTACAAAAAAATAAATTTGTGTTATTCTTGTCGTCTAATCGTGTAGTTTTTTTTTAAAAAGGGTGTGGTGTGAGTGGTTTAGCATGCTCCCCCTCTCGAGGAATGTCGTGCGCGGTACACGGGTGCTTCTCTCAATCCCAATTTTTTACATACATAAGGCAGATATCATATTCGAGCCTCAGACCTTGCTTAAGTGAACCTAGTATCCTTTACCACTATATCAACTGGAGATTGGTTAATCGTGTAGTCTTTAATCATATTATTGGATCAGAAATTGTCAGCCTTATTCCTATCTAATCGTAACAATTAAATTGATTAACCCGTTAATCCATTTTACTAAATGAATCATATTTAATTTTTAATTTCTAACCCATTTATTGAATAAATCATATTTGAATATAAGTTAATCGTATTGACAGATCATATTAACCTACCACGAATCTAACTCGTCAAACCGAATTGTTCCCAGGGATTAACCGCGGCCACTTGATGAGCTCAGTTTCTTCTCAGGAATATTCATCTCTCTTTGCTTTCGGCTCAAACTACCCCTCTAAATTATGAAGTAATCCGTACTAACCGTCATAACTACCTTCTCTATAGTTTTTCTTATCGTTTTTTTATTCAAAATTATGAATTCGAAGAAAATAATAAATATATTTACCCCTTTTTTTCTGAATTTTGCGTAAATATAAAATATTAATGAAGATAATTACTAAACTAAACTGAACTTTTGCTCAATCCTTGTCATATAATAAGACTAGAGATAGCAGTCTTCTGTACAAACTCTAACTATGTATCATAATTGAAAAAAGGTTTAATCTCTCAATATTAATTATAAACCCACAAATTAAACCTCATTAAGAAGAAGAAAGGAGCAATGCATTCTTTGATTCTGGGAAATTCCTTTTTTTCTAAACAACAATCCTCAGAAGCTACTACAATATTCCACAACAGAATAATATTACTTCTTATATCAATGGTGATGATCGTTGCGATGGTGAGTTATCTTCTCCGACTTCGTCAAGAGAACGGCGACGTTATGAGAATAATCCGGCGACGTAACGACATGAAGAAGTTTATAGACGCATTGCCACTGAGTATTTGCAGCAAGCAGAGTAAGGAGATATGGTACGATGTTGAGTGTGTGGTGTGCATGCAGAAGTTTGAAGAAGGAGATAGGTGTAGGGTTTTAAAACCTTGTAGACATATTTATCATATGAATTGCATTGATGAGTGGCTTCATAAGAGTATAAGCTGCCCTCTTTGTCGTAACATTGTTAGGGTTGATTTGTGATCTTAAATCTTTGAGTCTGCTTCCTGTGTACTAATTTGATGGCTTTTCTACTTCCTTATGTTGTTAGTCAGTCGCTATAGGATGATAACTCGGGTTGACGGCTTGTAATTGCAAGTTTTTTTATGGAATAGCATTCTTTATGTCATAGATATTACAAAATTTAAATTCGCGTCATTATTATTGTGTCTAATCGTGCAATTATTAATCGTGCTATCGAATCAGAAGTTGTCAGCGCTAAATTGAAATTCTGTGTTTAGATAATTGCTTCGTGCTTATTATTTCTTGTTTATGTTTTAGAAAATTGCTTGTCGGGGCTACTTCTATAGCTCCGCCCTTATTACCGTGTGTTTTTCTATAATAACACTCCTTTAAGGTGTCTTTTCCTGTATAACTTTTAACTCATTTGATTTTGATGCATCACCCATTGAAGCGGATGGCTAATAGGGACGAACTTACTTGGATCCCCCACTAGTCCTGGCAAAATCCTTTATAGTAGAGGTTTCGTCAAATCGATTATGAGTGGTGCTCATATTGCTTATTTGCTATTTCCAAGAGGTATTTCAAGTGGATTCACTTATAAGTTGAGCTGCTAGTCATTCAAGCTGACCAAGTGGGTCAGTAAGAGCTTGGATTTGGTTGTTGCTGACAGCAAGCTCCTTGAGAATACTTAAATCACCAAGTGTCTCAGGAAGTGCTGTCAAAATTGTGCTCAACGAGGACTTCAAGATTTTGCAGACTCCCAATAGCTTGTGGCACACCATGGAGTTCATTAAAATACACATCCAGGAACCTCAATGACTTGGTATGACCACTTTCCAGATTCACCAGTCCATAGCCAATAATGTCGTGAGATTGGTATAGAGCATGTCAGAGAAGTTTGGAGTTCAGGGTTGGTCTAATCTGGGAATTGAGTCAACAAGCTGTGTTCTTGAAGTTGAAGTGGAGGATGAGTCACAGGATCGAGTTTGGGGAGAAGAAATGAGAGGATTGGGAATTTGTTTTCGAGCCTGTCGTAATCTTGGGGTCCCAGTTCTAGCGAACTTGGCATCTCTATCGGATTTTAGCAGCACCTCCTTGCCTATTGTCATCTCCATCGACGTTTAATTTCCACTTCTGTAACAGTGACCTCCAATGGCATTTGAGCACAGTTTTCTTCGTGGGTTCCACGAATTGCCACTTGTTCAGTATTTTACTAATGTCATCTCTTTCTCAAGATTATTCCTCCTAACTATAGCCATGATTCTATGTTTTGTTAATCAAGAAAAGCTATGGAAGATCGCACATGTGGTGGGCATCATATCCTTAAAACCACTCTATTTAAGGTATAATTTATGACATGCTTATACCGTTGTGACTATATGATTATGATATAGAACAAATTATACAGATTTAATTTTTGTAATATTTATAATGTTTGGTAAAAAATAGACCGACACAACTGTAGCACGACTGACACAAATTATCACTTCAATTTTCTCCATGACTAGGACAATAAAGGAATCTTCTCCAAGAATAGCAAGCACGAGGGAGGGAACTAGGGGTGCAGTGAGGGCTCGTACCCCACTGGTCCCGGGAAAATCTTTTATACTACAGAGTTCCGTCAGTTCGAATATAAGCGGTGTCTCACCGACTATCCTCAAATTTGTCTGATAAAAGTTATAATTATTAACTCGCCAGACTTGATGTCGATGCTAATATATATTTCTGAGTGGGTAAATGTTTTGAGCTTCTCGTATTGCATGGAAGCTGTCAAGGGTGCCATTGTGTAGTTCTTGTTGCTGGGTTCAATAAATTCCAGTAGACAAGTTATAATTGATACTCAATGGTCCCTGTGTCCCCACAAAGTTTGGATTGTGGGATTAGCTTTGCTTAGATATGGAAAGCCAGTGTTGCTTCCTCTGTGTTGGCCCTTTCGGCCAGTAGCCAATATGATCTGTGTCAAAATCAAGAAATGGAAAAAAATTATCATCACCAGCTTATGTTATGGCCCATGACACAGTGCCATAAACTGCCAAAAACAATCGAAATGGAAGGCATTGATGGGAATGACAAAGACTGGAATTTAAATATCATGATTTCTCATGCATCTTTCACAACCATGTACTGTTCCTTTATTTCATAAAAAGATGTGTCATATTTCGCTAAAGTAGCTCAGGCTGATCTCTATAATTAAGGTACTTAATGCATTGATAATATTGCACAGCTAAGCAGAAGGCACAACCTGCTATTATGGAATGGAATATAATAGAGAGACACTATTAAAATATATAATAGAGAGACATTATTGAAATATAAAGAGAAAGGAAGTGGACTTGTCAGAAGTGGAAGAGATGAGGGGAACTAGATAAGGGGAATTAGAGCTTCATATAAGTGGGAAAACATGGACTTTACATCAAGTTAATTAATTTGTTTTTCATATATTGTATTTTGGTAAAGAAATCCGACATGAGAAAGTCATCATAACTTAGTGCACGTGCCAAAAGAACTTATAGACCTCTAAGGCTCAAACTTGAAGTATAAGATCTAGACGTAAAATTGTAAGTCACAACTAAATTAGGAATTTCACTTTAGAATAAGTTAATATTAGCTTTATTCAAATTAATACTCACGTGCTTTCATATATTGCACTTTAGTTCTGAAGTAACACTTAACAACTACGCCATCCACGCAATGCCCGAGAATTTCTATTAGACGTATTTTCTTCCTATATATTATTCTTCCGTCAAATCTACCAATCTAACAACTACGCTTATCCACGCAAGGCCACAGACGCATCATTCAGAAGAAATTAAATGGATACCTTTGCCTTTTGCCTACTCTGTATATTATTCTTCCATCAAATCTACCAATCTTAATTTGGAATTTACCATTTCCAATCTCGCAAAAATAGCACCTAAAACTTGGATTAAGAGAAACGAGCAATCAGGCAGGCAATAAAAGCATAAGTATGACCAATTCACACTGTTATTAATTATGACATCCAGTTGTCATGTTAAAATCTAATGGAAGAAAAGAATCGAAAACTTACAATTGTCATGTGAAGCAGATGCTTCCAAATCACAAAGCAGAATGCTTCCAGGTCTCAAAGTAGTCTGGACATATCTTCAAAACTGATTCATCACAATCTCCTTCAACACCTGCAAATCAAAATAAACAAAAATGAATTCCTCAAAACAAATAATCACAAAATGAAAAGATCAGAAAAGCCAACACTCAAAATTAGAAAAAGAAAATCAATCAAACAAGAAATAGAACGAAACAAGATCCCCAGGTGAAAAGTACAAGGAAAAGAACAAAACAAAGAGGACACAGGACAATGTCTGAGGAAATAAAGAACGACACATATGGCCATGATTCAGTAACGACAGTAAAAAGAGTAGACGAAGTACATCGCTGAAAGACACACGACAATGTTCATCTGCCACATGACAAACACTCATGTCCTTTACAGTTTTATCGGATTAGAACCGACTGAAATTGGCTGTAACTGTGACGATAATGATGCAGATATCAATCCAAACCCAACAAATAAGAATCAATGAAGACATACACATGATTGTTCATTGAAACTGGACTGAAAATTCATTAATTTTCCATGGACCAAAACAAAAAAGCAATCCATCTTCAACAATTTACAGTCCCAAGTTACACAAACACCATCATTATCATCTTCATATTTATATCTCCTCCATTCATTTATCTTTCTCCTTGTCTTTTTCACTAAAATTTCTTTACTTTCACTGCAATATATAGTAAGATTCCTCAATCATTTCAATTCAGCTCGATCCCATGCTATTGCCAATGATTTCCGTTGTGCACAAGGTAAGCACGGCTAGAGTTTCCGATAGCACGATAAGCATAAGCATAAGGATCCACAGTAAAAACCTTCTTGAGAGGAGGACAGTATGATATTGGCTTAGGTAAGTGGTGGTAACATCTCGGGGTTGTTGAAGTGGAAGCAATGGTGGCCGCTATGGTATTAGATGAATTTGACGAGGATGAAGATGAAGAAGACGTCGAGGTTGATGATGAGAAAGAGGATAGTTTTTTGGGCAGGGAAAGAAACGCTCTGATCTTTGGCATTGAACAACGCTCGTATTCCTCAATGAGGTTTGATAGGTCCTCATCGCAGGTTACTGATACCAACGCGTCAAGGTCCTCTTTCGGTAATTGACAACGAAGACTCACTCTTGCTTCTCCACATAACTCTCCCAGCTTCACCATTAACTCTGTGTAGTTCAAATCATACAAACATATTCCATCAATTTTTGCTCCAAAACACTCTCTACAATCACTACCATATATTCCCTCTTCTTATTTTTTAATATAATTCCTTCAACAAATATCAATGATGTCGTCCGATTAATGAATGCAAAAATAAGTCGTAACAATACTAACCAGAAAAGGAGATGAAGCGCTCAACGGCGAGTACACGTGTTTGACCACCGTGGTAACGGAGCTTGCCGTCGGGATGACGCGGGAGAATTTTACCACCGTAACTACACAGGATTTTGATGTTGGAGGAGCGTTTGAGGAGAAGAGAAGGTTCAACCATGCTTTTAGAGCAAAACAGGATGAAGTGAGTTCGCAGAGGGGAGGACTAAAGAGGAGAATTGGAAAGGGCAAGGCCTTGAAGAATAATTTTTTAGGTGGCTCTTCAAGCCTACGTATGGAACGCTTTGGGGGTTATTTATAGAAGGAGGTGGTTAATGGAGGTGTGTGAAGCGAGGGTAGTGAAGACGCAAAAGTTGAAAAAGTTGGGGGACCAAGCATACGTCACTTAGATTCCCTAAATTGACCCCACTGGGGTCCACATACCTCCACCTCACTTTGGACCACCTTCAATCACTTTCGTCGCTAAATCGCCTTCTAAACGCCCCCTATGATATATATTCTTAAAAGAAGTGGTGCGTATGGTCCACGAGATTGCCCCACATTTCTTAGCCAGGGTATGGGACACTTGTAACAGGTGTCAGTATATAATTGGTAGACGCATGATTTCTGAGCGAAAAATAAATTGTTGCAATGCATGCATTGGATTAGAGGGTTGTGGTCCGCCCCAAATTGGATGAAGAATTAAAATATCAACTTGAGATTAACAAATTTTGCAATTTAGTCGGATAAAGAATATCTTAAGAGAACCTTGTTTGTTGACATAGAAATTGAACCAATCTCATTTCAGCTTTTTCATATTATGTGTTTTAAAATTCGGACCAGTCTGATCAATCATATTTGACACCTTACGACCCTTAATGATCTGAGTTTACATAAAAGACCAAAAGCGTATTAAGCTTGGTAAAACTAAACTGACACCATGGTCAGTTGGACCGAAAGTCTGGCTAGGTTAATAGATTATTCGACTAGTCGTATCGATTTACATATTTTTTAATATTTAAAAATTCTTTTATTGTAAATTATAATATTTAATAACTATTTTCTGTCTAATCGTTATTCATGCTGCTTGACTAGATACCAAACAATCCAATTTTCGAATCATTGATCGGACCCAATTTTAAAACACTGCATCTTCCTTGTCATTTTTATATGTATGTCAACACATACATAATTCTAAGAGGATTCATTAAACAACTCATTATAGATAAGCTTAATCAAATTAATAAAAAAAACTGTGCATTAGTCAATACTTTTACCTTAATGAACATTCTACAAGATAATCATCAACTCCCTTATTTTAAATATTTGATAATTGATCATAAACTTGAAGCAAGCAAAGCCAAATATATATCTAATCCTCTAAATTAAATAGGTAACAAAGTTCTTGCATTTATTTTTATTTTTGTATACTTGTATAGATTGAATTTCAATTATATTCTCAAAGTCTAATCTAATTATTCTCTTTCATGTAAACTAAGCCGGGCAATCAAAATCTTGGAACTGTATAACGATCACATTCACAATTAGAGTTATCAATTTCTGATACGATAATGATTACACGTTTATAACATGATACGAACAACATGAATTCAGTTTTTATAATACTTATGTCACAAATAATGACAATTAATATAAAATTGTACAACACAATTATGACACGTCTAACACGAGTTTACGCCTCATAAAAAATTAGGTTGATTTGGGTTTAGCAAAACAATCATCTCTTCCTTCTTTCACAGAAACAACACTTGTACAATCTTAAAGGTTACAATACTTTAAAAGGATAACTTATGGAAGTTTAAGAAAAGATTCCTCTCAGAATTTGTCATGTCATGGAACATTGGGAAAGAGGACCTACCTCTTCTTCTTTCCTTGTTGCATATCCCAAAAATTTCATGCATTATGCGTAAGTTGACGAAGGTGCCAACCATATCCTCTTTTATCATCTTATCCTCTTGATGACAGAATCATGCACTTCGCTTCCTTCTTTCTTTCTTTCACGATTCCTATGCCACTTATGTGCTAAATCTTACGTGTAGGTTCCGTTACAAATTGGCAACAAGGAAAATTAAATTCAGCGACGGATTTGTCCATTAATAGCGACGTTTTTTTTCGCTTTGCGGAGTCCTTTGGTGAAATAGTAGAAGCTTTGCATGTTAAATAGGTTTGTAAAGCAACAATAAAATGTTGATAGAATCCGAATTTTTAAGGTTTTGAATTAAAGTTTATGATTTATGTTAAATATGTTTATATAGGGTTAGTTTAACAACTTTTTAACGTCCAAAATAAATACAAAACTATTATTTAAATACCGTCTTGAGATTCGGATTACGTCTGAAAGATGAACTCCGACATTTTATTTTGCATAATTCGTGATATTTGTGATGAAGACATCGTTGTTAAATTTAGATAATAATAGAAAAAAAATGTTGTGAAATTAACTAAATACACAAAAATATACAATAATTATTTTTTTATAAAGTTACAATAATTAATTTGATAATAAGGCTATTAGTGGGTAAAAGTCCCAAATTCATATCAGACTAGTAGTAATATGAAATACAAGCTAAGGCTATGTTTGTTTGAAAGAATTCATTTTATGGAAATATATTTTTCTAACTTTCCAACGTTCGTTACTAATGAAAACCAAGTCAAGAAAATTATAATTTAAAAATCAATGAAAAATAATTATTATTTTTAAAATATTTTTAAAGAAAATATTTCTCTTATCTAAAATATAAAATTACATCTTTCTTTGTGTTTTTAAATATTTGAGTATAAAATACTAGAAAAATATGATTCTGAAAAAATAAGATTCAAACACGTGAAAAATATTTTCCATAGAAAATCAATTTCCGTCAAACAAACGGAGGGTAAATATATACTCCAAATCTTTACTACTACATCAGTGATAGGTGAATTATATTTCGAGGACTATAAAGTGGGGAAAGTTTACTTCTGTATCGACCAGAAACATTTCCTAAAGCCAACATAATATTTATTTTTCATATTATATGTTGTTTTATATTTTTAATATAAAATTTAATATTTTATTTTTAATTTTATTTTTTAATATGAATATAATTTAATAGTTTTTTAATATACTTAAATAAAAATATAATATAATTAATTCTATACTAAAATAAAATATATTAATTATATTTTTAATTCATATACAAAATTTTTAATAATATATAATAGTATGAGACAAAGGAAATAGGTGACATGATGGTCATTTAGGACGATTTAATTTTTGAAGGACTCCCTTTATGGCAATTAAGGGAAAATTACAGAGAGTATACACTTGAAGTAGTCTGTACTTTAAATATTTCAATATTATTGTTTAATATTCAAAAAAATAGATTATTTTTAAAAAATAACATTTTATTAATAACCACTTTACTGTAACCGTATCTGTAGTGGAAAAGCATGCATAGTTGGTGATTACACAGGTTTATATTTGTGAAAAAAAAATGTAAATCATGATTATAAGTGGTAATTCAAATATTTATACTTGGTATTTTTGTAAGTTGTGTATTATAAAGTAGTATCCACGTATAAAAACGTAGGGATAATTACACCCCTTATCCATTTATAGAATTTATTCAATAAAGCACATCACAATTTGTGTACATTCAATTTTACTTACCTTTCTGTTAAAACTACCTAACTTTTTAAAAAATAACCACTTCATGTAACTACTTTATAGGGGTAATTCTAAAAAAAAAATTAATAAATAAAGATATATTAGAATTTTTTTACATCTTATGTGCATATTTGAATTTTTTAGTCTTAGGGTTGTACAACTGTAAAAATCTAAAAAACGTAGGGAAAATTATATAGATACAAACTTTTTAATAAAGGTATACATATTTGTAATTTACTTTCTAAAATACCGTTTTTTTATTCTTCTACCCATATTTTTTCAATAATACATACAATAACTTCCTAATAACTTTCCACTTTATTAAAAATGAATACTAATTTTTGGACTTTGTAATTGTGTAAAAATCCCAAAAACGTATCGAATTGGGTCCTGTAATGTTTTGGGTCCGGGCCGCTTCTCACACATTTTGACCGAGTTTTTGTGATATTGTGAGCTTGTGTTTCTCGTGTGTAATTTCCTTCGTTCCGTAATGTTTGTTGGTATGAATTTTTCATATAAATTAAGAAAATTAATAAATAAAATATAAAATAATTTATTTATTCTTTTAAATAAAATAAGTGTTGAAATAATAAAGAAATAAAATTAATTAAAGTAATTGAGAGATATTAGACAAAACAGTGAAAATAGTTAGATTGATAAACTTTAAGGAGCAAAAATTTAATATTAAATAACAGAAAGAGTATATTTTTTTTGTTCTTTTATGTGCATTTGTAATTTTTTTTTATTTTGGGTATTGTTAATTTCTATACTATTAATCTTATTTATTATTGTTGTGTTAATTGATTTGATAGGACCAATTAGATTGATTAACATGATAATATTATTACCGATTCATTAAGATTGTAGATTTTTATTTGCATGTATTAACATTAATGATAAATGTAACGCCCTCCATTTTTAAGAATTTTTAAATATTTTTGAATTATTTCGTAAATGCGCGAATAAATTTTTCGCGAAATGTTATTAATTACGTATTGGTGGGACAATGTTAAAATTTGTAAGAAATAAAATTCGGTTAGGTTACGTTGATCGGGAGAGAGAAAATCGAGTAATAGATAACATTGTGAAAC